>JAOCPS010281274.1:0-13188 GCA_025505425.1 Graphium colonna | reverse complement strand
GATTGATTTTTTCATTATAAATGTGCTAAGCTGTAATATTTATGCATGCGATGTTTACCTGTAAGTGATTGTGCATTGAGGATTATTACTTATATAGATCTGTAATTGTAGGCTAAGAACCAATGTTACAATTGTTGGTAAACTTAAATAAATAAATAAATAAACATAAGTTACTAATTAGAAAAAGAAACCAAATAATATTTCAATTTAAAGTATGATCACAATCGATACTAAAACTAGTTACGCACTAAGTTTGTTTACAATATTTTTTGATTTCATCAATTATAAAAAAGCTCCTGCGTGAGACAAAAGCTAACAACTTCCTAATAATTTTGTATTCTGTTTGTAATTTGTTTTGCAACGTAATTCAGTTAAAAAAATAACATTTTATTTTTTTTCGTACGGACAAAGGCTTTGCAAAGCTTTTGATGACGTTTACATATTGCTTAGCTACGGCGCTGTTTCCAAGAGTCGGCCCTGTTGATATAGATTCCGGATTGATATTTACCAACAAAAGAAAATTTCGGTACGCATGCGCCACGACCCGTCCGCGCATCTTAGTTGGCACATTTCGCGCTACCATCCATCGTGAGCCATATGGTCCTGTAAAACAAAATTTTCAGGGAACATATCGAGTAATAAATAGTTCGTCGTCATGGGAAACCAGTTTAAGAACGTGGCCGTTATTGCCTGCTTGAAAACCTTCCTTTTCGTCTTCAATATAGTATTTTGGGTATGTCCACAGAATTTGGATTCTATTTTTAAAATGTAACATATCTAAATTATTTCTATATGCTGTAGACATAAATGTTCATAAGTATTACGAAAACTATTTATGCTTTAAATTTTATGCATTTTTGCATTCTTCAAGCTATTACTTGCCGTGGAATCTGTGGCATATGCTTGAGAAAAATTAATTTTAAAGCAACAGGCGTTTCTTCTTATAATATAAATCTCAAATATATGGCTAGTTTGATCCGTTATTTTTTTTTATTTCAAATTTTTTTATTTTCTATAATATTTGACAATATCTATTTACAGTATGTGTGTAGTTTTATATGTAATGGATTAACTAAACAGTGTTTCAATAAAAAAGACGGAAATGTGATAATCAAGCGACATCAATTGTGTCACAAGAATTTCTCGAACATTAAGGAAATTCGAAAGCAGCTAATGATAACGCAGCGTCTCTCACCAGCTATAATCTGTGTAGTTAACAGGTCTATTGATACTCGTGGCGGGGCTATGGGCGGAGTTCGATTTATACAAATACATGGAGCTATCTCCAGAGTTTTCTGGAACTGCGCCGCACGTGATGATCGGAATCGCAAGTCTGATTGTCCTCATTAGCTCCATCGCATTCTCCTGCATTATCAAGGGACAACCTGTTCTCCTTTACGTAGTAAGTTCGTAAAGCCATAAAATAAACTCTTATACTCCTATTTTAACTTAAACATAACTTGAATGTCTGCTTTATTAGTTAAGACCTCCCAAAAGCCACTTGCAACTTTTTCTGGTCTGATACCACAATTTCTCCATTGTAATCACAATAACACATTTATATTGATTAATTAATGCTTAATTAATACTTAAAAAACAATCCATATTCTATAACAAATATATGTGCAAAAAATTAATTTTTGTCTTAAACAAAAAAAAATAATAATGCTTTAAACATAAACACCCATTATAGCTTTGAAAACAGCAAGTTATTTTTATCGCCTTAGTTACAATACAAGCAAGTTATAAAAAATTCTACTTTCTGGCAACAATTAATATGGGTAATACAAAATACATATAAATAGTAATACAAAAACAATTCGTTTATCACTTTTGCCGTTTCAATGCCGTAAATATTAATCAGTTTATTTTCTAGTTCCTAAATTATCAATATAAGCTAGAGACATAAACTATGTTTTATGAAATACGTTAAAAGTTATATTCTAAAACAATTTGTGAAGCGGTCGGTGAGAATTATAATATTTTAATAATCTTTTAACATTTTGCAGTATGGAGGGTTCCTTGCCTGCATTTTTATGATGGACGCCGGTGTTGCAGCTTCTGTAGCTTGCTACCGAGACACTTTTGCCAAAGGTCTATACGATGGTCTCACGCAAACCATTAGGAACTACGACCCGCACAAGGCTAATTTCGACTTTGCTCAATCGACGGTACTATTTTAACGTTCTTATTTTGTAAATTCATACAGATGAGTAAAGAAAGAATATCGAGGTCACCATCTCTTAGTGCTATTACATTTAAAGCATATTAACAAGTTTATTTTCACAGAAAATTACATAAATCGACTTCAAACGCCTTAAAAGTGTACTTTCTAAACTTAATATCTTGAAATATCTTCTTCGTTACATTGATTTTAGAAACAAAATACTTATCCCATTTCAATAACAAATTGTGGGACTAATGTGGATAAGATAAAAAAAAATTTTTTTTCAAACATTTCTAAATTTTGTTTTTTTTTTATTTGAAATACAAACTAATGAACAGATTGTTTTAAAAAATTTAACGAACTATTTATAAAGAATTCTCTATCATAGAAACAAATATTTTTTTGAAATTGTTTCATAAATGACGGAGATACTAGAAAAACAACAGAACCGATTTTCCTTAAAATTTTATTGGACCATTCAGGAATTTACCTGTAACAAAAAAATATTTTAAATTCGTGTCATAAATGGCGGAGATATGCGCAAACGTATATAAAAACACAATCATTCGAACTGAGAACCTTCCTCATTTTTAGAAATCGGTTAACAAACAATATAAAACAAGTTAACATGTAGGATGTGCTAATATATTCCGCTGTTTATTACCTTTGTTATTGTAAGCCATAACACTGTCATAGATACTGCGTGCGTCGTAATTACTGTACTGTACAAGAGCTGAAAATCCACGTCCAGATTATCACTGTTGATAATAATTCTGCATCAAAATTAAGGTCTGTTTGTACGTTTGATTTCAAGAGATAAAGTTGAGTAACTTTACAATAAATTGGTTAAAAGATCAATATTAACAGCTGATCACTACTCAATTAATATTATTAGGTTTATTGACAATTTAAGAGAAGCATGCATACGTATCTAAAGTGATATAAGTGTGGACATTATAGGATGATGGTGAAGTTTTTGCTGATTTTAATTATTTTTTTTGTTCGAAAAACTAACTTGTAATTTGCCGAAATTATTTTTTCGTGTCACCAGAATGACTTGAAATTATTTGACACTGATTTATATGCCAGCTACATATAAGCTACAGACAAATGTTGAGCTTAGATAAGTTTATTGTTTCTTGCAGCTGCACTGTTGTGGTGTGTCCAATTACACGGATTGGATACGATCTTCCCCACAAAAGGTAATACCTATGTCATGCTGCGTTGACCCTACCCATTGTGTAACGGCGAACTACGGTGATGTCTTCCAAAAGGTGAGAGATCGATAAATGTCAAAAAGTCATGACAGTTACTTATATACTTTTATGACCTGTACCGCCTCCGTAGCCTAGCGGTATGGGCCCTTGCTTTGTAAACCAGAGGTCGAGGGATCCCGCAGGAGGACTATAACTTTGTGTTATTGTTTCTTGGTTGAATTAGGGCAATTCGGGCTGATCACCCGATTGTCCGAAAAGAAAGATGATCCATGCGTCGGAAGGGCATGTAAAAAGTCGGTCCTGCGCCTGATCTCCCTCCGATCGTTTCGGATATGAGAGTAAAGGAACAGAGAGTGCACCTGTGTTTACGCGTGCATTTGTGCACTATAATATCTCCTGCGCAGTTGGCTAATCGTAGATTAGATTGACCGCCGTGGCCGTAATTTCGGTCAGGAGGACTTTATTGTATTTTTATTTTATTTTATGTGTTTATCCCCTTTTGTCAATTTTTAATAGTTTAAAAAGAAACTTATACAACTTCTGTTTTATTTTGACGTCGCGTTTAGGACTATGAGAATATGGAACAATATCAAATTCATACAATCGTGATACGGTCATTAAAAATGAATAAAACGCCATCAGCCTTATATAACCAAAATAGCAAAGATTTATGTATAGCTTCGAAAAATAAAAAAAAAAATATCTGTCTATCCTCCTGTCCTGGCCTGATAAAGGCAGAGCTATATGTACTCTTGTGCTATGACACTGGTAAAGAAAATTTGTATAATGTTTACTATATTGACTCCTACAACGCTAAGGTTACGAACTTAGAATGCTTTGAAGTTCATACTGTCGCTTTCTATCAATGAGCTCGGTCATGTTATTCACTTACTTAAGGAACACGACGCTATCCGACTTGTAAGCGCCTACCGCCAAGTCCGTATAATGGTTGTCATCCAGGTCAACCCCTCCCGACAAGGAGAAGCCAAAGGTGGAGAGTGCGGGGCTGATCTCTTCCGCGGTGATTGCCTGCGAGTACTTTTCGGCGATGCCGCCCTCGCCGCCGTGGTAGATGTACACCACTCCCTTGCCGTTCTCCCCACCGTATGGGGCACCCACTGCTATATCTGAAAACGTAATTAAGTTTTTTTTTTAATTTACTTTTTATACCACTATGGCAAAAAGAAAATATGAGCGATAGACGCAGTTGATAATTCATTTGGCTATGGCATCACAGATAGTATAGTATTTATACGACCTACAAATAGTTACTTCTATGTTTGGAAATGAACGTAGATCTTACAATAAGGACATCGTTCTTTTTAAGCTTTTTGAATTCAGTCCATGTTTGTGATTTGTATGTTCAAAATTTCCCACAGAACATCTCAATCTGATTATAGACTGTGATGTTATTATGTTAAATATGCACCTTTCAGAGGAATAACATCATGAATTTAAAAACATATTTTTCAAATTTGCCTTGTCGGAAAATGTTAGTTGTGTAAATTTTCTTATTAAAATTTAACCCAAACATACAGATGATTGGTAAGTATTAAATGAGAGCACTCGATTGTCATCATATTTATGTAATAAAATTAACATAGTTTTCGATCAATTTTTCAAATAAATAGATGAAGCGTGGATACGATGCAGCAAACAAATGACCAGCTGGCGCAGTTCATTGACCCGAAAATAAGGGCGCGCGCACCGTGTCCATGGCTTCCGTAAATAATTACTAAAATTCGGTTAAGTTTACTCAGTGGCCAATTAATATTTGCTTCTATTATTACATTTATTCTATATATATGATCCCCACATATAACATCCATGAATATTGTAGGTGATTCACCGGTCACTTTGTATATAAGACCTGATTAAAAAAATAACATTTCATTTATAAAACAACTTACCACCAAATCCATCATAATTGATATCACCGAGAGAGGTCACTGCTAAACCAAATCGGCCCTTAGATACTTCTCCAGTACGAGCGTGGTTCTTCGAGAATGACTGAAAAGAAAGAATGTATTTTTTACTGTTATATACCTAAAAAAAACTAGATAAAAATTGTGATAAATTATTACGAACTTTTACTACGTTAATATGAATTACGAGTTAAATAGTCGAATTAGATCTGCAATAGCTTTCAAGGAAAAGTTTGATCAGCTTAACTTACTCTGTCCTTTCCTTGGTAAATAACGTAGATCCTGCCGTGCTCGTATCCGTTGCTCTTGGGTTTAGTGAACATGGGAGCACCAACGATGACGTCATCAGTGCCATCTCCATCGATGTCGCCAGAAGCCAGACTGTACCCAAAATAGGCACCGATTTGGGACCCAGTGATATTTTTGATGTTTAACAAATCCCAGGTGTATAGGACAACCTTAAAAAAACAAAAACATCGTCTACACTGAGAAAAATACTATCAAAAGGAAATATTTTCAGAATTTTTATTGTTATTTAAGCCAAATTAAAAATTCACGGATTTAACACTAACGCTACCTAAGCTACTAAACAAGAAAATAACCTATGATATAATTTGAGATACCTTTTACTTCAGCGATATACGTATCAGTTAATGCGTCATTTATTTATAAGCACTGCATGTATTTTGGGAGACTTGTTTGCATGTCTAAATAAATAAAATAAAATAAAAAGAAAATAAAAACTTACCAATCCCTTAAGTTCTGCCCCCCTTGGTACTCCAACAGCAACTCCTTGTTCACCCTGATCAGCAAAATCTCCCACAGTAACTGAGTAGCCCATGTAAGAGTCATCAAATTTGGGACTGGCCTCTGGTGTAGAGATGAGACTCCTTTTGCCGTTTATCGTTTGAACCTTCAATTGACCTAAGCAGAACATAAAGATGTTTATAAAACGTATTTTTATTATTATTACAAGGCTTTCTCTTTGACCATAAGTAAGCAAAACATTTATAAATTATAGTGTAAACTAATTCGTTGTTTATATAACAAGATTATAAGACAAAATTGTGAATAAATAAATCTTTATTATATGGTGTTGTAATTTTTGTTGTAAAGCATTTTTAAAAGGTTGATCTTTGATCTCTTGTGCATGATCTTTTTGAGTTGGGATTTTTAAATATATAGTGTAATTATTATATTTAACGTCAGTTATTTGCTGATTATAAATGTACATCATTTATTTTATATTACAAATTTACACTCACACCAAAAGATTGAATACACCAACGAAATAGAATATACAATAGAAGGTGTGCAAGTTATATCTCAGAGAACCTTTCTATTTTTACTCCTCTTGCCCAGTTTACCTTATGATTATAGTTTATCCCAAATAAGGCGGTTGATGGATATTTCGCATACAATTTTACATCTAACCAGATCCTTGTTATACCGCATTAAAAGCCAGATTGTTTCTTATCAACGAATTAGTTCAAAGCAAGGGCCACCAATGTTGTAAGCGTTAATTAAACCAACCCATCGAGTGATGATGGTACCGCCGGCCTGAAAAATATCACCGTTCCGTTCGTATCGTCTAAAGGTGGAACAGAATCAAAAATAGCCGAGGGTTTTATTATTAAACGTTAGGTGAAACCAAAAGTTCGGCGCGCTCTTGACGAATCGAAAAAGTCGTTAGCAGTTAATGAACACCAAAAGCATTCTATTTTCAATTGTGCACCGCCCCTCCAGGCTGATACGGCTGAGCTTAAAATAACTTTATTTATCCCATCATTATGACTGGACATTTTTGAATTTGGAAGCGCAGAAGCGTAGATTTTAATTTTATTCTCCTATAAGATCAGTATATTAGAAACCTTATGTCTTATATCACCTGGAGACATATCAAGTTAGCACAGTCTAATGAAATGATTGGACTATAATGTAAATGAGATCGTGCATCTATACCGCATAACAACATCCTCCTATAGGAAAATGTACTATGGGAAATGAAGGTATATGGGCTGACCATGGGGTATGAGATTGGCTAATCACGTTAGTTGAAGCGCTGCTTTGGCATGAATCCATGCCAGTGGATGAGTCGACTTGTATGTCAATGGACGGATTTTCGACGTTATTACTGTGATATTGAGTTTCGTTAGGTATTTTAAGCGGCACACATTCTAATAATAAACAATTAAATTTAAAGTTTTATACCCCCAAACAAGTAATGCAAAAATCTTCTGATTAGCTGATCTGATGATAAAATGATGTATGGACAAATAGTTAGCTATTATTAGATACATAATTAAGTCTACTTCAGTTTACATCTAACTTTTATACATTAGCTACAATAATTTAATATGGTGATATTTTCGGATTGGCTTATCTGATCTTCATCATGACGAAGAACCATTGCTAGAAAACCTGCTTTATAGTAAAAAACTATACCAAATCGAACTGCTGGATGCAGTTCGATTTGGTATAGTTTTTTATCAGTAAATCTGTTTAGAAGCTATGACGTTACAGAAAGACAAACATACAAAAGATCGATAATAGATAATATTTTTCCCCCTTGCCTAACTTGACTCGAAATCACAGAAAACGTAGTCAGAAAATCTGATAATGGTATGTCAGGCTTGTTTTGAAGGATTAGGCGTACAAAAGCCTTTCAAAGTGTTATTTCGGTTAAAGAAGTTACGTGGTCAATCCGTCTAGGACTTTTTTTACCTTCCTTCGGCATATAGTAGTTGAACCTTGCGCTAGTGTCTATGGATATTGTTCGTCCTGTGGATTTTTACAACTCAATTTCAATATTCACATTTATTTTAATTTTTTTTTATTAATTACACAGAATGTAAAACATTCAAAATTTCCGTCATGACGTTGGCTTTTTGAAAGTGTACACACAAAAACTTCTGATTTTATACCTGATTATTTGTAATAATGTTTTTTTTTTGGTGAAACGTTTTGGTCAGAACGGAAATTTTATATTATTCTACAATCAAATATTAATTAAAAGTTAAAGTTTTAAAAGCAATGCTCTCACCTTGCCAATAAAAGCTGCCTGGTGCTCCCATAAACAATCTCTCTCCATCCTGGAATCATAAGCAATTAAATTAAACATATTTTAAATACATTATGTTTAATTTATACTAAAGAAAATATAACCTGTGCAATATTTCTCACTGTGAATATGTTCGTGACGAATGTCTAATTCAACCAGATACTCGTATTACCCGAATATTAGTTTTTATGAAAGAACTGGCATTTAACTTCGATAATTTGAAAAATTTACCGCATTCAAAAAATGGGATCTGTTATCAGGATATTTAAAGGGACTGACAATTAGGGCTGACTTTATAAATGCATCATCCTTTTTAGACGATTCAAAGCATGGGTCCTATTCATTTTCAGAGTAATCAGACCATATTACCCCAAATTTAAAATAATAACACAAAGTATTGTCTCCCCGTGCAATTCGAAAACAGAACCTCCGATTTGTAAAGCTAGGTCCAAATAACTAAGCCACGGAGGTTGGAAGGGAGGATAAAACGTATTGTTAAGACGCAATATGTACGTTTCTAATACAGCCCCGATAATTTAAGATACTTTAATTATCACTGTAACATCATCTACATATGATATCTCATATGTATATGATATTACAGTGATATGCAATATGGCATCTCGTTAGACATATATCTTTACACGTTTTCGATATCGAAAAATAGTAGTTCCGTTTACCATAACGATATAACCGCCTCATACATAGTAAACACTACAGTAATATACTACTAGAAATATTTGAATTAGTCAGCGTTCCCAATGTGGCAACACCAGCTATCTAAGTAGGACTTTACAGCTGTCAAAAGACATAGTAGAAGATAAGGGTTTTTACGACTCGACTGAGACGATTGCTCGGCTTTATGGACACACTTATGGTAATGCTGTACCCTGATTGTAGTATGGTCGATAAGTGGACACTTGTTGAGTGTTCGTAGGATGCTCCCATATCAGTACAAATTGTCGACGATTGTGAACGGGGTGCGAGCGTCGGTTCTTAAGTGGTCGCTTTATACTTACACCAGCTGTCATGTTATGTTTTTAAATATGGTATTTTTTTAATTATCTGTAGCAGGAAATTTTCAGCCAGTAATCGAAAAGGTTTTTTTTAATTACCAATAATTCCCTTTAACTTTGTCATATTGACAAATAATATTTTCAATATTTTATCGCTTTTTACATTATTTTATTACGTGTAGTAGACACTGATGTCCACAGCTTTCATGGTTACGTGCGATATTTATTATTACAGTGTAAACTCTATATAACGACACTAAAGGGACTACACATTTTATGGCGTTATAGAGAGTTGTCGTTAAATGGAAAGCATGTACCATTGTATGGAGGGCAAGCTAAACCGATCAAAGCCTCGTGATATCAACGCTTTAGCGAGTTTGTCGTTAAATCGAGTGACGTTACACGGAGTTTACACTGTATATGGTAAGTGTTAATTTATTTTATTAGAGTCACGTTACAAAATATTTATAAGCCGTATTTATTATAAACAAAAGTAATTAATGAAAAATGTAACTGCTGTTATATCAGATGTAAATATTAAAGAAGCAACTGGCTTTGCTTTAAGATGTTTGTCAATCTCCTTACATTGCACTGTATATTATTTTTAACGGATCCTAAGAAGGCAGTCTTATAACGCTTGAGCACAAGAATGGTCTGAAACTTAAGCGAAAGCGATGCATTATATTTATTTTACTTTTTAGAGTTATAAACCAAAACATTTTAAATACCTTATGATATAGAAAATATATAGATATGTAAACGGAAATTAAATGAGTTAATATATTTTTAGTTAGTAGATGAACGCTATTTTAAATTTAATTTAATTTCGGATGTATAGCTACCAGACTAACACTGATTTATAGTTAGCAAGATATAATATATAAGATATATAAGGTAACTTACTCTAGATACATTCAACAAAGAAAAATCAAACTTTTAAAAAAGTTTATATATTCATTTTCAATACTAGTTTAAATTAAAAATTAAATGTTCCATTCTATGAATACAGACACGACACCCTCCACTACCACCTTTTTCATAAACAAATTCTTGTTGTATAGATTCAAAACTTCGAGTACTTGAAAACAAGCTAAAACGCAATATAATTCCTAAATGTGTTTTATTTAACTATTTACTATTGTGCAATTATTGTCAAATATATATATAAATAATAATTCTATATTGAAAGGATAATGTCCATACTTAGTACCAAGAATACTCTTGTATGAAGATTAAAATTATACAGTAATTAATTCATAATTTTTTAAACGTTTCGCTTTTGGGTTTGATTTTAAGCGTGAAATTTAATTTAAAGTATAAAAGAATGAAATTTGCTTTATCTACATAAGGTTTGCGCATCTGTTATGTATTGGAAAATGCTATAGAAGCTATTTTCTGTGAAACAATTTTTGGAATTTATCAAACATCTCCGAAACCCGGTGTTTTATTACGAAAATAACTTCTGTAGTAGTTAATATAATAATTCTAGTCTAGTCAAAACACATGTTTGAACTTAATACAACTTGATACGGTTTGCCATATAAAAATGGGCATTGTCCCATATTGAGCGCTTAGCAAACGCTCTTCGCTCGCTCCTTGTACTCCACGTACGGGAGACAAAAAGCAGACGTCTCAACAAATCGGTGCGTGTGAACTTGAGAGATAACTCCCGAATGACACAAAACGGACACAAAAACAAACTGCGACCACTTCAACACGTTCTATGGTAACATTATATCATAAACTATAAGGGATGGGGTTTCGAAAATGAATCCTTGTGTTATTTGTCAAACTTTGTAATCCGTTTAAATTTGTTACGTAAGAAACATAAATAATACGACATCAGCGCATAAAAAAAGTTTAAGGAAAAAAAATGAAGTAGGAATAGGTAGGTAGTAGGTAGAATATAATGCCGCAAATATTCTTAATTAAATATTATATATATATTTTGATTATAATTGACAAAATATTTGATATATATTTTGAATCGGAATTTTTTGATTAAGTTTTGATATTTTTATAGTTATATATAAATCTTTTCTTTTTATCAATATCCAAGCAATGCAATTTACCAAGATAGACGTATGCATATTTAAAAAAAAACTCTCTTGAATTGCAATATCATTGATATTTCACATTGAGTAGTTATTCTGTGACATTTGATTATAAATAAATAATCTATGTTATTTAATACCACTTCTTGATGATGGTTTTTAAATAGAAGATCTGACCTATCTCAGTTGTCATTTTCGAACTTAAATTTCTCTTGCAATCAAAGTACCGATTTCCCATAGCTTTATGGTAATCCCATACTCTCCTCGCCTATGAATAAGTATATGGATTGCCCGAGGCCGACATATAACGCCTTATAAGGTGCTGGGAGAGTTAGGGAGATATTTTTCTATTTTGCGAAATGTAACACTATTACTAATATACGTAAATTTTCTTCTGTATTAAATTTATGTTATTTAAACGTAAAAGCTGATCTCGTCCTATTAATTTGAACAAATACGTTTGACCGGTTGTTACTCTATTTTAAAACAATGTTGCCCTAACTCCCAAACTATGTCATATTTAGTAATTGGAAAATGTAGATGTTGACCAATGTTTTATTCAAATCATTTATCAATTTATTGTTTTATTAGGCAGCTTTACGAGGTAAGAAAGTAAAGTACTAAGAAATAATGACATTTTTACTAATATTCTAAATGTGAGAATGAATATTTTTTTTTATTTGTTAACCTTTCCAAGGCAAACAGCATAGATAAGTTTTTTCAATCGAATAAAATAATTAAACTATTTTAATTTCATCCAACTGCGAAGCGCTTACTACCACGACAACATTATATCATAGAATATGAAACTTGTATGAGACACATATTGAGCAAGTTAAACTGTATGGCGATTGTAAAAACTTTAAACAAGTACCAGGCGCCCATCAATAACAGGCGGTCACAATAATAGACCAAGGGAAAAGGGGAAGAAAATCTTGTATCATGGAAACAATCATTGTCATAATATATTAACCGCGTGCGAAGCCGCAGCAAAAAGTTATATACACAAAAACATAACCAAAATCTATTTTGAAATGAAAGTGAAATATTAAAATAAACCTTATTCGTTAACTTACAGAATAAAAGACATCGAATCTCAGAATTCTAAACTAGGAAAATTTTATCTCAGGATTCAATCTCTTCCAATTATACAACTTAAAAATCTAACAATAGTGTGTGTGTGTGTGTGTGTGTGTGTACTTATATATAACGTTTACTATTTACCCAGCAACATTATGTCACTGAATATAAAAGAGTCTTGTATAAAGTCATACACACATTCAGAAAGTTTAAACTGTATGGCGATTGTAAAAACTGTAAACAAGTACCAGGCGCCCATCAATAACAGGCGGTCACAAGATTTCACGTATCGTTCACGGTAACATTACGAGCCGTACAGTTTAGATGTCGCTAAATTGGAAAAATTTTATCGTGACCATAGAAACTCAGCCATTAAAAAATCGACCAAGGGAAAAGACGAAGAAAATCTTGTATCATGAAATCAATCAATCATTACCGCGAGCAAAGCCACAGGTAAAAGTTTTTTTATCTTATTCTTTTATATTTAACCAAAATCTTTTATATCCGTATTCTCAAATGAAAATTAACCTTATCCATAAATTTACAGAGTAAAAACATCGAATCTGAATCGTGAATTAGGAACCTGTTATCTAAGGGCAGTCTCTCCCAATTATACAATTTAAAAAATATAAAAATAGTATGTGTACTATAAAATGTTTACTATTTAA
>JAOCPS010281164.1:0-13189 GCA_025505425.1 Graphium colonna | reverse complement strand
CCGACGATATTAAAAGAGAGCACTCGGTCCTTCATTATCATCATATTTGTGTAATAACATAAGGGGTTAGTTTTTGTCCAAACTTTCAAATAAATAGATGAAGCGTAAATACGATGCCGGCAGCGAACAAATGGCCGGCTGGCGCAGTTTATTGACCCGAAAATGCGGCCACGCGCGCTGGTCCGCTATGATGTGGATTTGTAAATAATTACTCAACTTTCGATTAAGTCTACTCAGTGGTCAGTTAATATTTGTATTTAATATTACATTTATTCTTCATATATGATCATTAATACATATAAAATTCTCGAATATTGTAGGTGATTCACCAGACACTCTGTATAACAACACTAAAGGTACTGTACATTTTATGCCATTATAGAGAACTGTCGTTAAATGGACCGAGTGTATCATTTTATGTAGAAGCTAAACCAATCAAAGCCATGTGCTGTCGACGCTTTAGGGAGTTTGTCGTTAAATCGACTGACGGTACATGGAGTTTACACTATAAATTGCCTAATTCATATTTTTATCCGCAATCCTTTATATCTTTGGAGATGTTATATACCGTCACTGTATTTGTTTTTTTTCCTTATATAATTGTGGTAGTACAGTAGTGTAGTATAAAATATACTTTTTTGGTCATAATATATAGTGTTGATTCCCTTTTAAATATAATACAAAGTAATAAAATTGACGCATTTGCCCTTTTATATATTATTAAAATACAGGAGCTCCAAATTATGTGGGTTGCCAACCAATATTTAAATTAATCCTTATTTAAATAGTGGCAGGCGGAAAAGTAGGATGGTCCTTGTGTAGATTGTGTATGTTTTTTTCTGGCCTGTTACTACGGATATTTTAGTATATATAAAATGAAACTGACGTAAAATCATAATATTTTAGGAATTTCAGGTATACATAATATAGTATAGGAGTAAAATGAGAAAAAAGTTTTAACACACCTCTAACCCCAGAGTCATATTTAATCAACAGTAATATAATCTTTTCAAGACACTTTTCGTAGTTTTACACATTGCTAAAATAAACTAAGAATATTTCAGTTTATCGTCGTTTTGAGTAGAATAAAAATTAATTCTGTTTTTTTTTATTTAGAATTCTTATCAAATATTTATTTATAAAACCTGATACCGTGTTTACCATGTATGCAATCTTTGCCAAAAAGAGGAATTTAAAATACGCTCAAGAAGATCGGCGACCTAGGTAATAGGACGCTGATTAAAATATATTTGGACTTCACATGACATTATGGTCTGATGATTTGAGAATGGTGGCGGGTAGCGGATGGATGCGGACTGCCCAGGACCGGGATAGTTGGCGCGCTTTGGGGGAGGCTTTCGTCCAGCAGCGGACGGCGATAGGCTGATTTTGTTGTCACATGACATTATAAAAACCGGGACAAGTCCTGGAAAAACAAGACGGGTGGCAACTCCAATGATGCCTATTTTTAATATGCAATTCTTTTGAACATATTTTAACTAAGATTGAATAATACAGGGATACTCGATGACGAATAAGGCAAATTCAATTTATTACGACCTTCCACCGCATGTCTACCAGGATATCGTGAACAAACAGCGGAGCAAATATATTCTTTGCATACCGTTTATGAAGGTTTGTTTATTAAATTTGAAGCAATAAGTAAAAAAAAATCCGGACTGATTCGACTTCGGACCTCTAGGGAAAGAGCTTATTCCCAATTCTTACCTCAAAGGGCGGCAACGTTCTTGTTGCTCCTCTGGTGTTTCGGTAGTCCATGGGCGGCGGAGATTAGTAGTTAGGTGAGCCACTGCTAATTTGCCTCCTCGATAGAAAAGTTGGGTACATACATTTAAAACGCATGTTTATGAAAATTTTGTTGATGGCACTCTTGTCAATTTGCGTAATAAAGAAGACATTGCGTCACACATTAGATGTTGGTGTCATGCAAATTTATTTATTTGTTGATGCACACTCAGACATGTCATAAAAAATACAAAAGAAAATATATTACAAAGTCACTGCTTTTCACTTACAACAAATTAAAACATAGATCATAGTCAAAAACAAATTAAAACATACAACATACATCTTTGTATATCCTACCCAGCATATATTTATAAACCTAGCACAGAGATAGATGGTATTCCGTCAATGTGATGTATAAAAACGGCATGGTAGTGTGTGTTTTAACTTTTTTGTTATTTTGATCGATTTCTTATGCATATTATATAATCATGTTATCTATATGCAATCCTCTTCCATATAGACTTGTTAAAAACTATATAAACTGTGCCTGCGTTGGATATGTATAGTGCCCAAGTGTATACGCAAACTACCTGAAACGACCTGGTAAATAATTGGTTAACCAGCAGGGGACATTCAAGTTTTTAGTAATAGTAAGTAGTAGAAAACTACCAAAATTCACCAGGAAGTAGTGCAGTAATAGTAAAGACATAGTACCGACGATTCCACGCACATGGCACTTGCGCTATTTAGTATTGTAAACCGGTACTATATGACTATCGAAACGTGCATGATAAAATTTTATTTAAGAAGAAATTATTTACAGACAAAAATACCCAGATTCGATACAGTTATCTGAAGGCCACACAAATAACTGTTCCGGTATTTTTATGGAAAGTGAGACAAACGAGCAGAGGGTTCACCTGATATGCGAACCCGTTGCCCATAGAGACGCGCAACATCCTAAGAGTCACGAGTGCATTGTCAACGTGGAAAATTGGATAGAATAGGTTTATAGCATAGAATAATGTCAGGGTTAAGAATTTGGAAGGGAAAAGAAAAGGGTAGACTTGGCCATCCGGCATCACCAAAAGTCATGCATACTTCATTTTATGCCTATTTTATAAAGGGCGGTGGTACATCCACAGTCGTGCGCGGCCGTAGAAGTGCAGCAAAAGTTATGAAAAAATGTTACGCTCTACCACCTTGGGTTGGGAATCAAACTCATGACTCGTAACGCCGAAGCCCACTGCTCTAACCGGCTATTATTTCTATTAGAAAGTCGGTTAATCAAACCAAACCTATCTATTAATCACTCGGTCAATGTAACCCAACCCAACCTAAGAAATTACTACCAAAAACCTTATTTTCCCCAAAATTTAAACTGTTAAGAGAGTTAAGCCTGTACTATGTACCTGTACTGTAGCTGTACTATGCTATTCAACTAAGAATGTGCTCGAGTTGTGAAAGATCTGCCAAGAGTATGGATAGAAACAAAAATATTTGCAAAAAAAAACGGAATATTTCAATCTTATATTCAATTTAATAATTTTGTTAGAAAGAATCATGTGGGTAATTATGACTACTATAGGTTAGGTTTGTTTTTACACGTTACCCTTCACACTTTTAATCGACTTACAAAAAGAAAGAGGTTTTCAATATATATTTTTTTTTAGATAAGAACGAAATCGGCGAATGGGAAAATTCTAACTAAAAATAAATATTATTTTAGGAATATGTATTTTACTGACCCTACCTACATTTTTCGATTTGACAGCTATGACGCCATTATATAGCAAGGGGTCTTGCACATCCTTTGCCGGTGTCTTTGTCAAATAACAATTTCTAATAAAACCTATATCTCTTACATTAAATAGCCTTATATATCTGGTTTTAAATAAACTTTCAGTTTCTGAGCAAGGAAGACCTTAAGACTGTGTCCACGAAGGCGGTTCTGTTCTGCACATCACCGAATGAGATACTTTTGAATACTGGTGACATCAGCAATGAGATATATGTCATAAAACAGGGTATTTGTGAAGTGAGTATCAAATAGTTTTTTTTTGTTTGAAGTCATCTTATATTTTGCAAGACCACTGAATGTTTACCACATTCTCATCAGGTCCTGTTATTGATAATTCTCAAAATCAAGTTCACCTATGTATATACATACTTGTAAATGGGTAGCGGGGACTTGCCCTTAGACATCAATAAAAGCACCACACTTATGACATTCAAAATATTTTACTTACTAATTTGCAAAAGTAAAATAAATATTTTTTTTTAAGTTAATTAATTAACACATAATACATTTCATTGCAAAAAGTAAGACAGTCAATATTACAACTATTGTACCCTACATACTTGTCATTGGTTACAAGACTACGTGAAGTGATTTACCCGACGCAGATATTGACGAAAATATTATAAAACTAAATTTTGATTTGTTATTGCAAAAGTAAAAAAAAGAATTCATACACCGTATTGGGGAAGCTGGGGTACTGGTCTTGGTGAGTGAGGCAAGATTTTTCAATAAATGCCAAGTATCCATCTGTGTGTTAATAGCGGAATAGCAATATAAACAGAGCCTCAGCCAGTCCGAGTCATCCACGTAGACACCGTCCACCCTGGGACCTGGTACAGCTACGCCACCACGTGACCGTTACCTTTGGCTGTAGTTACTAAGAATGCAGAGCGAAAGGCGAATGTTCTGCATCCTAAATCAGAACCAAATCACCAGAGAGGATACCCTTACCAAACCAAGTTAGTCTGAGCACCGAGGGGACAGCCCCATCGACAGACTAGGATGCAGCGGGCTAATCACCTTCTGGTCTGAAAGCATTTCATTAAAAAAATTGAAATACTGAAAAAAAGGACCGATCTTTCACCGACGATCTTTGGAATTAAAACACTGACATGAATTGCTTTCTGGAATGTACGTATGCTTAGTGATGGCTGTAGACTAGCCCAAGCAAAATTTGTAAATCTTTCGGTATAATTTACAAATACTAGGCTTAAGCGAAGTGCGAAGAAATGGTTTAGGGGAAATGAGAACGACTAACGGCTTTACTTTCTCACGCTCCGGTAAGGAATCATAGGAAGGCGAATGTGAACATGGTGAGGGCCTGTTCATTACTGAGTCCACAAGAAAAGCCTGTTAGACTGGAAACCGATCTTATCACCTACGCTTCTCCAGATGAAACCAAGGGCGACTTTTATAATTTATTGAAACATACTATCAAGAACATTACGGAATAGGATATTGTAATCATCATGGGGGACCTAAATGCCAAAGTCGGTAATTCTAACGGAAACCACCATCTGGTTGTCGATTAAATGCGCCGCAAGGTGCCAATCCACCCGCTGCCGGAAGAGTTAATAATTTTTGGAAACGGTTTAATATCGGCAAATTACAAGACCTAATATCTGTAATAAGTTTACTATCGAACTTCGTAACCAATTGTCGGACCTTGAAGTAAACTCAGACAGCACTGTAGACGAGGATTAAAACCAAATTAAAATAGCACATACAAGCCAGCTCCATCGTTCTCGGACACAAATCTTGCACCCGCAACGAACGGATACAAAGAACCAACTTCAAGCAGTAATACCGACAGTTGCGCAGAAAGATTTATCGTAGTGCCCGCAGTGACAGAAGGAAATGGGCTGACGATATTACCTATCAAGCTCAACTTGCTAGCAAGCAAACTGGCATGATCCAGTAGCTTCAAGAAAAAACAAGAAAAAGGCCCAAGAAGATCAGGTTATTGTGACATCTGAAGGGTGGTTGTAGCGCTGGCGTAAACACTTTCACGAGATCTACCAAGACCCAGTAACAATGGAACCATCTTAACGGTAAGATCACCAACCGGAATTGCTACTTAACATAAATATAGAGCCGCCTAGTCACGAGGAAGTATGTTATAACGGCTTTGTACTAACGGTGTATGTACTAACGGTTTTGATCACAAAAGTTTGATCCTCTGAAGAACTATTGAATGATTGGAGTAAATGATTGCTGATAGCAGTAATTTGAGCGATTGCCATAATTGGAGAGCCATCACTTTCGGTCCCTTTCAAGGTCCCAGATAATCTTACAGAGAGTAAGATTATTTAAGACAGGTCATTGAAGGCCGGTAAACCACTCTTATGTAGTACAAAAGTAGACAGGTTTTTGTGATAACCTTTCCTGGATTGATCAAATAAACACTCTTCGTATCTTTCTGGAATACGCATCAGAATTGTCAATCACATTTGTTCACTTCGAAGAAGGCTTTGATACGCTGAGCTAGTCTAGCCTTTGGTCTTGCCTGCTTTGTATTGATATTCCACCGAACTCATGAACCTGCTGAAAGCAATATACATGAACTACTCTTGCAAAGTCTCACACGGTGGTCTGATTTTGGATGACATTGCCGTACACGCTGGTGTCCAACAAAGTTGCCTCTTATCACCTCTTCTTTTTCTGATCACGCTTAATAGAATTATTCGACCCATCTGCAGTAAGGGACTAAGAGGGCTTAGATTGTGCCGATGCCTAAGCTTAACGACCTACAAGCTAACACAGCCAAGGACTAAAAGTTAATACCAGGAAGACCCAGGAGATAAGAGCTGTAATGAAGAACTCGACACCGTAGCAAATTGACACATATATGTTGTGGAACATATCCACAAATTCCCATATCTCGGCAGCGTCGTCTCAGAAAGTGTAAAACACTTTCACCACTCTTATTTCTATGTATTACTATTAAAATATACCATAGTTAAAAGGCATGAAGTTATTGTGTACACTCGTGACGGGTACATCATATGATATCAAACACAATTTTATATATTTTTAGAGTGATATCATAGCAACTTTTTATTAATTCTTGTATTTTGTTTCATTTACTTAACTTCCCTAATTTCTTTTTTTAAAAGATTATTCATCCGGAAACCAAACAAGTAGTCCACGAACTACGGGGTAGAAATTATTTTGGCGTGCTGGAGTATTTGCTTCGTAAGTTATTCTTTTATTAATATTTAATAATATATTGTAATAGTATTTTTTTAAAATATTAACTGATTTGTATTCTTGACGCAGTCATAACAAAAATATATTTTTTTCTCTATAGGCATACCAGCATTCTACACGATACGTGCGGCAACCCATGTACAGATACTAAGCATATCGCGAAAGTACTTGTTAAAGGCCATTGACACTCCACAGATTATAGATGCCATCGAGTTCGCTAAAGAGCAGCCGGTAAGTTAATAAGAAGAAAAAAAACAAACCAGTAGTACCACCTTTTTTTTTAATTGTCCAATTTCTGGACAAATGGCTATAGGGATAGTCCGCCAAGCGGCCCAAGGGCAGATTCGCGAACTTCACATATTCTTCTAAGACATGTCGGTTTCCTTAGAACGTTTTTGTTCACCACCGAACGTGGCGAATTAGTTTTTAAAACTGTAATTCGGAAATTAACAATTTCATTGCTGCCTGTACCGGGGATCGAACTTAGGTTCGCCTCGAACATAGAGAATCCAAGGCAATCCACTGGCCACTAAGCTGCTACGACCAGGTACATGAAACTTATTAAAATTAAATACAAGTTTCAGAATAACGGAATTATATGAATGATTGCTTATGATTTACTTAACGCGTATAAAATATATATTCTAACTCTCATCCTATGCACTTATCTCAGGTCAACCAGCCTCGTTCTAAAATAGTCTACCAGCCACAACCGCACTTTTAAGCACATGCTATGAGACATGCCGCGTTTTAGTCAAACGAGCTGCGGCTCTTACACATCGTTGGATGATGCCACGCTCTCAAGAAGATCGAGTATATCCAGTGCATCAATCTACCCCTATTGTCAACCATCCCCGGTCTCGCAAACGTTACATTTAATGTAGAATTCGTATCTAGTTCAGTGCCCTATAAGTTACAACTAAACTGTCGGCTAGCGTGGCAATCTCTATCTACCAAACAGTTAATTTTAATGACCAATGTTTTTTTAATCTTATAATCATTATATAGAATCAATAAGCTGCCGTTTTGAAATGCCTGGACCAATTTGCCCAGTCTTTACTTTAAAATAATATTGGTCATAATAATTCAGCTATTCAAATATAATTTTGTATACGAAAATCTAGTTACGGACACCATGGTGTTCCCATGCGACGTTCAATTTGACAGTTATTCAATGTTTTCAAAACAGTACGCAGGTTATACCACGGGCACAAGTATACTGGCTTATACAGGTTCATTGGTCAGTCACCTACGATATTAATGTAGAGCATTCGGTACTCGATTGCCATCATATTGATGTAATAAAATTAGGGGCATAATTTAAGCCACAATTTCTCAATAAAGAATGAAGTGTGGCGGCTGTGATCAGCTGTCAAGTGCGAGGTCGAAGAGGAGGGGGCCTCCGACTTCCGTCTTGCTTCGGACACGCCGTGTCCGCTCGGCTGAGCATGAATTAATAATACTACAATATTTTTTTCATCTTTAGATTATGTTTACTCAGTGGTAAATCGATATTTATTTTAAATAATATTTTTATTCTTCATAGATGATTCCTAAATATAACGCTTTAAAGTATTGACGGTGACCCACCAGGCACCGTGTATGAGACTAGCTGCCCCCTGCGGTTTCACCCGTGTAAATTTTCCCTGTTTTTGCAACCGTTGTTGTTAATGCTGCGCTCCTATTGGTCTTAGCGTGATGTTATATCGATCCTTCCTCGATAAGTAGACTATCGAACTACTAGCAAAAGATTTTTTTATTTCCGACCAATGGTAGTAGTTCAACTAAACAAACTTTTCTTTATAATATTAGTATAGCTAGTTATCACGTCTCTGCTAATATTGTGTATCTGTGTTCAAAGGAGTACAATCGTCTTTTAGTACGCCGCCAACCGTTCCTGACGTATCAGCCACCGGCCCCCATCCCAAACCGAGAGCTATTCCGACTCCCGCGCAAACATGAGCCGGATCATGCTTTCCTGCATCCCTTCAAGAGTCTCGGCTTCCTATCCGTGCTGAGGTAAATCAAGTCTAGTACTCTTTCAGGATTCGGTACAAGAAGGGTAGTCGACGAAACCGTACTACCATATCCATCTATCAACGATTCATGATAAGCAGACAGTTGAAATTTTTATAGGATGTGTTTGTTGAAGGGGCTACTTACGTACTTGGCTGGTCTTTTTATATGGTTTATTATACATTTTATGGTTTTTATATATCCTTTATGAATGACAAAACAAACTTTTGCTAAATACTGCACTTACTACTACTTCATCTATGTGGAGACATTGCCCGACTGAAGACACATTCGATTGCGATTAGTTACAAAATATATCCCATAAAATAATGTAAATATAATTTCTTGAGATATTAGTTAGTGAATATTAATTAGTAAATATATATTTGTTACATTTTAGATATCTGTAGTATGTATCAATGAGTACTCCAAACTTATTTCTAAAATGGAAATCATGGCAACAGATTTAGATAGCTGGCGAGAATTTTGCATTTTATAATGTTCTTCTAACCGTATTTTCGCCTCGCGGCTAATCTACTTCTGAAATCAACCAATTGCGCAGGAATATTATAGTGCGCAAGTGCAAGCGCTGACGCAAGTGCGCTCTCTGTTCTTTTACTCTCATAGTCCGATGGGACTGATACCCAAAGGTCTCGTTAAGGAAGTAAAGTAAAAATATTAAGTACCAACTTTTTTCATATGTACACTTTTTACATAGACCATCTTAGTTATCTATCAATCGCATAATTACCCGCCATTGGTCTTGCCCAACCAAGAAACAACAACACAAAGCTATTGTCCCTTGGCTGAACTAGAACCCACAACCTTCGGTTTGTTTAGCAAAGGCCTATAACGAGGCAGTGCATCTTCATGATGAATATTTTTTTTGTAGGAAGAATGACAACCGAGCTGACAGTTCACCTGGTGTTAAGTGATCCAATCGCCCATAGACACACACCATTCTCCCACCAGAGTTGCGTTGCCAGCCTAGGAATTTCGATAAAAAAGGTTTATTTTCTAGACTGAGTCACGAACATAATAAGAAATAATAGAGGAAAGGAGTAGGGAAGGAATAGCCATTATGAATGATCAACCCTATATGCCATGCGTATTTTATTTTATGCTGACTTCGTGAAGGGTGGCGGTATTTCCCCGGGCGAGTACGGCTGCAGCAAAAGCTGTATACAAGATGATGCTCTACCATCTCAAATATTTTTGATAGTTCGGTATACTTTTCTTCTTCCTCCTACCCTTATTCCAAAATTATTTGGGGTCGGCTTCTAATTCCACCGAATATTATCTGAATATTAGTTTTTGCACAGAGCAACTGGCATCCGACCTCCGCAACCCAAAGGGATAAACTGTATTCGACGGATTGATTAGTTGTCAGGTTATCTGAAAGCACTGACATCCTATAACGACTGCCAAAGATGTTCTTGAAAAGCGGGACTGACTTTTTACAGGCCCATCCGACACATGGATCATCTTTCTTTTCAGGAAATCGGGTGATCAGCCTGCATTGCCCTAACCCAACTACTTTATTTTATGCTGACTTCATGACGGGCGTGGGTACTTTCCTGGGCAAGTACGGCTATAGAAATGCAGCAAAATCTTAAATATGTCTAATAGTTCGATATGCCGTCAGGTACATATTCCCGCGGTTCACGATCCGGCCCGATGGAGAGTACCTGCTCCGCGCGGAGTGGTTCCGCGGATGCTGTGCACTGCTCTCAGCGCTGCTCATCCCCGGCTACCCGTACTTGAACCACGTGTTCATCTACCCGATAGTCCCTTTGCTGGATTACGCCGCTTATTTTGACATGTTAGTAGACACAGCAGTAAGTAAAATTGTCACTTGCGAACGTCTGTATATGAAAGATATTAAAAAAATATTCTATCTGCGTGTAGATTTTTAAACGCTTATACAAAAACTACTGCGTCAAATTGGAGGCGTTTCTTTCAATTGCGTTGGTATAGATGTTGTTTAAATTTTGACATATTATTCATATTTATACACATTGGCGTATATAGAGCGGGGGCCGTACCCACTTTAGAAGGGATTGGTGCCCACAGGATAATGGGTCACCGAAACATCCCTAGATACGCCATAGATATTGAGAAAAATTTAGGCATACTTTCGTACGAATTACATTATTCAAAAATAAATCGCTTGAAATTTCAAGTTAAGCCAGCAACAGCTAGTTTAATAGATTTCAATACTAAAGTTAAGTCTTTTCACAGTATCCAACGCATGCTTGTCGGCTACTACAACCAAAGAGGCGTGCTTGTATACCATCCTGCTAGCACTGCTGACCATTATATTAGGGGTGCATTCCTCGTCGACCTTTTAGCTTGTCTACCATTGGAAAAGCTGGAGACGCTCTACAGGGAACTATATGGTAATGAGTAAGATTTACTGTCTCATCATCATAATCAAAATCTTTTTCCTACCCTTCTGCCAACTTATTTGATCTCGGTGCAGCATGTCTTGTTTCTCCACTTCCCTCTATCATCTTTCACAGAATTACTCACACCCTTTTTCTTTCATATCTTCACTCAAACATTCTTTTCGGTGTTCCTTTTTGCTTCCAGTCATAGGTAAGATCATCATTGACGGATACTTATCTCGATATTTCAGATGACAAGTACAGGATAGCGCCGTCCCGCCAGTATCTGATGCTGAACAGGCTTCTCCAGCTGTACCGCCTCCCCGGCGCCATAAAAGGGCTCGAACGATACATGAGACGCGACATCGGGCTCGTGTACGTATCCAATCACAAAAAATGTTATACATAATACATAGGGATTGGTATCTAAAGCACAAGAAACATACTTTTTTCAACCGACCTTAAGAGCCCTTTCACAAAATTGTAACGCTCGAATTGAAGTAAAAAAAAACACACACACACCCACATCGTCTGTATACATGGCCAAAGTCCTATAACTACAGCACTAACATGAAACAATATCGGGGGGTTTAAAAAATCTTGAGACACCATCGTCATACACACGATGTTTCGATATTATTGAAGAGAGATACATTCATAATTTAGTCAGTTGAACAAATGAAGTTAATTAGGCTAATGATAATATAAAATGCTGAAAAATTATGTTGTGCAAATAAATAAAGAAGAATAACCAAAAGTCTATGAGTTGAATCGTTATAGTTAATAACTCAAATCAAAGCAATAATAGTGGGTGGTAATATTTGTGAAGTTTATTTTAAAATATCATTAAAAACAATGCAGAGTCGGCATGTCATAAAACCTATTGAAAAAAATATTCAGTAAAGATGGTACAATTTAATTGCGTAAATAAGTAAGTTTTTTAATATTCATCTTAATCAGTCGTCGGGACTTTGAGTTGGTTTAAAATAATTTCCTTTTCTTCTGTAGTAATTCTAGAGGTACAGCAACATGGATTATAAATTAATCTAAAGAAGAAAATAACTATCACTTTATACAAGTAATTATTTTATTATTTAAACAAATAATTTTATACTATACACGACTTAAATAATTTTATTATTTCTCTTCGAAACTATTCTTATACTTATATACATCTATTCTCAAATTGTTAAAATATTGGTGATGTTTGCGAATGGCTCGTTTAAAATTTTTAATATTGAAGCTTACTTCCAATTTTTTATAACACCCATTGTAAAATAATATTAATGTACCAATAGTATAGTATTTTCTAATGTAAGTCTCTATTTCGACAGTTACTTTAATAACTTTTAAATGCGAACTTTAGGTTTCATAACACGTCTGCACATTGGCGGTATCAAAACAGATATGGACACAATCTCTTGCTTTTAAATCGAGGTGTTTTCCTTTAGATGTTAATGAAGGAGATAATAATATACTTTAAGGTAACATAGGAAAATATTACACTATGTCAAGTACCAAAAAATTAAGAACGTTTTCAAAGAGGGACATTTGTTACTTCATATCCGCAGGCGCATTGCGAAAAACGATGCAGTGGAATGAAAATCAGTTATTCATCACATTACATGCGCATTCACAAGACAGTGTGTGTGACATTTTTAAAGCCTTTTTAATAAAAACTTGCACTACTGCTTTTGAAAAGTCAGACTATTATAAGAATATATTTGTTTGTTAAAAAAAGTTTTTTTACACATTTTCTTGAGTAACTCCGCCATTTGTGAACCGATTTTAAAAATCCTATTTTATTGGATAGGCTGTACTTCTGCAATGATCTCATAGTTTTTTAGAAAAGAAGTAATAGAGTCATTAAATAAATAAGGGTATGCGTCCAAAATGGTCCCATGAACTTTTCAAAAAAATCGGTTCAATTGTTTGTTATTAAAATGAAAGAGGCTAAATTTAGAAATGTTCATACATAACTCCGCCACATATAAACCAATTTTTAATACTTATATTTTGTCTAATG
>JAOCPS010281054.1:0-13190 GCA_025505425.1 Graphium colonna | reverse complement strand
TGTGTGTGTGTGTGTGTGTGTGTGTGTGTGTGTGTGTGTGTGTGTGTGTGTGTGTGTGTGTGTGTGTGTGTGTGGACGAAAAACATACCCTCTTTGAAAAACACTTTATGAACATGGATAATGATTTAGTGAGTGATTTTTAAATGTGATTTAATTTAGGTTTGTATGAATTTTTTGAGAATTAATTTTTTCGTCGTGAAAAATGATTCGAATTTACTATGGGTGTAAATGATTGTCTGATTTTTCGTTATTAATAAAATGAGTACTGCATATTGTCCTATTTTTATTTGGGAAACAGTAAATTGAGTTTTTACCCAAACCAAATTACGCCTATGCTATTTATAGGAATCATAATATTAATCGTTTATACATGTTTTATAAACATATACATTTTTACGTATACATTTTGATTGCATTTATCCATTTCCCCCCCCCCCCTTTTAATTACCGATGGCATTAGTATGCTTTGCAAATTAGCAAGCGGCCTGCCTCATGGTAAGCGATTACCGCCTCCACTGACTACCCGCAACACCATAGAAGTTTCAAGAGCGGTGCTGGTATTTTTTTAAATATCCCTAAAGTGTATTGGTTTGGAAATACCACTTGAGATAATTTATTGCACAGGGGTGTAGTAAGTGGCACAAAATCGCAGAATGGTGGATTGCCAACCATCAAGGTGGTAGTTATACCACCTTGATGGTTGGCTGTCCACCATTTTGCGATTACTATAACTAGTATTTTGCAATTGTTCGGTATTACAAATTATGCAGCAGGTAAAAAGGGTGCAGAATGTAAAGTGATGCAACATCTCTTTGCAGAGCCAAGCTAATCGGAAACCAGAGGAAAGCTAATCGGAAAAAACTGTATCGTTGTTGATTAAAGTAACTTGACTTTGGGTACGGTAAAATGGAAAGAGCTTGAAAAAGGGTTCCCCAAGCCAGAAATCGGAACATATGTGTGGCCAGACTTGCACTTTTTCAATTATTATTAATATTTTTAATATAAAGCTTCATCTACACCACCAAGACTTCTTCCTTAATTTAAAAATATATGATACTAGTTATATTTGACCTTGAATATTTTTACTTGTAATCATATAAACAATTTTTTTAAATTCAGACTTTTACTTACATCACACAATCGGTACGTAAGTACATGTAAAGCTATAAATATTTTTATCTAAACTTATATTATAAAGTTGAACAGTTTATTAGTCTGATAGCATTTATCTCAGAAACTGCCCATCGAGGTAGGCTTTGGGCTATATAATTCCAATTAGTCATACCAATAGGGGCAGAACACCAATAAAAAGTTGTATATACGGAAAAAAACTTACGAGGAAAATCCCGCAGGGAGCAGATAGTTGCATTTAATATATATGTAAAACTGTAGATATTGGATGTTATTTACTAAAATAAAAAGTCGATGTTATTTAGCACAATTATTATTTTCAAACTTAAGTCCTTTGATATAATACAAAACACACTCCTAATGTGTCTGTTTTTCGATTGACCTATTTAACAAACGATCTGAGCCGAGCGTTAACACTTACAGGACCATTATTATATATTTTTTTTATTGATCTTTATGAATAAGTTTTCTAAATAGATTTAAATCAGAATAAAGCCATATGCACCATTAATCAAACAAAAGTTTCGTGCCGAAAAAACTGTTTTCGAAGTTGCGTCTACTAGGTATAATTTGTTGTATGAAGGTAGGTTAATACCAATTGATATTAAATTTGGGAGATAATTTTTTAAACTTTGCCATGATTATATTATAATGTAGTATTTATATGACCATGACCAATACTGAGCAAGTTTTATCACTTCAATTTTGGATAAAGAAATTTGATCTGATGCAATTTGATATTTTTAATTCAAAAAAAATTTATAATTCGTTTTACATGCGCATAGTAGCATTTGTGTTCGGGAATAACGATATTTTTTGTGATTCAGTTGATAAAAAAATTTTGATAAAGTATCGCAAACTCTGGTTTTTCTATAGTATTTGTAATTTAAACTCAAATATCTCAAATTATTTTTTTTAATTGTTATATTATCTATTTAATTGCGTGATACATTTTCTTTTCGTTGATACTATTAATTTCAAAGTTATGTTAAGATATGCTAAAGTAGATATAAAAAATAATAAATGATATCGCCTCACAATTTGAACATATCTCGGTATGGATTTAGAAGTCCAAGAAGTCATACATGATAAATATGAATGGTTCATAGAAATTGAAACATAAGTAAGTATGTTTGATACAACAAAAGCGGATACATTTAAGAATATTGAAAACGAACAAATGCTTCACTTGGTTAATTCATTGCTATTCATTGACACCTACGATATACATGGATTGCTTTTCAATTCATTAAATAAAGGCTGCACTTGTACTCCAAAGCAGATAAAATTCCATTTTTTTTTAAATAAGTGTATACTTATAATGGTGTCGCAATTTTTATCTTTTTTGGTAATTTTGGTACCGCGCACTCCTTTAAGCAATATTCTAAAAATAGGATCCCACTAAGGTACTTGTAATCCCCATGAACTGTATTGTGATTAATATCAATAAATTTCACGGACAGAAACAATTATCTGTAGGCAATACACATATTTTTTTCGGGTAGAATACGAATCCACGAACTGCTATGGCGAATCCAATGCTTAGCTAATGCGCCCACTAGTTAAGTATATTAATACATGGGACTCTCCGATGTTAACATGGAAATTACCACTATTAACCTGTACATAATAATTAATTCATAGCATACACACAGTTATGATAATTAACCAGTTAGTGATTAGGCTTATCGGCATGGGTAATATCGATCGATAATATTTTTTTTTTAAATTAACAACTTTACAGATTTTATCGCAATTTATTTTTTTTAATTTTATCACCCGACGTTTCGAGCCCTTTACGGCGTTCACGGTCACGGGTAGGATAGAGGTGTTTGATGTCCTGGTTTCAATTGTTAATCCTGCGTACCGTCAGCTTGAATATTAGATTTTAGTCCGATCTACGCAATAACTACTAATTGTATATTTAGGTCTTGCAGTATTGTACTTATTTCTTGAGTTTATTTTATTAATAATGGGATCCCAAGCAATACACAAAATATTTGTTTGTTTTTTAAGTTTCTCTCTGTCAAATATATATTTGATTTAGTTAACTCTGTGGTTTATTGAAAAAAAAAGGATTCTGTAAACTAAATTCTTATTGTAAAACCTAGAAGCTCTCATGTCTATATCTTAAAGCGAAATGCAAAACAATTTATTTGAAAATTTGTAAATTGTAGACACAGATCGGTCACAGCCAGAGCAAGTTAATTAAGCTACGTAATTAAGATCGACAACAAACATTGATTTGTACTGCACTTATCTAATTTATTACGTTTGTTTAAGTATATTTATGCTTAAGTGAATATATATATATTATACGTACATGTATTTTTATGTTTTAGAATGCGACTATTTAGGTACTAGATATCATATGAATAAGAACTCTTTAAAAGTTGGTGCATATACAAAATATGACATATTTAGAAATTGTATATCTAAAAACATTTTATATTTTGGGGCTTCAATGGTAAACCATAACACGTAACAGTTATTAAATATTAATACCGATTCTTATCAAGAACATGGATAAAGATTTAGTGAGTGATTTTTAAATGTGATTTAATTTAGCACTGTATGAATGTATTATTATAAAATTTCATAACGTTAAACAAGTCAGAAAATATTTGCAGCTGGAATAACAAAAAATTTAATAATTAAAATATAGCACATAGGTAAAGTAAAGTATCAGCAATTGAAGAAGTCTATACGTTAGATGTCATACCTCAGATCGGCAACTCTAAAATTATTGCTCAAATACTCCTCAGGGTGATTACCGACACCTTATTGAATAAGAAACATTGTGACCTAAATATAAAAGATGGTACGTACAACTGAGGGTCCATTAATAAGTAAAAGTGAACCCAAGCAGCTTCTAAGTAAATAATAAATAAAACAGTGATGGAACCTTTAATTAATAATATTTTTAAGATCGAGAATCGTTTGAATCGTTTACAGGCAGGATTCATGTCCTGATTGCAAAGAGTTCGAAGCATTGAGTATCTCAGGTGTCTTAAATAAAATGGCGATTGTATTAAAATATTTTCAAGTCACAATTAAAATAAATTTCTTATATTACAAAAGTCGCTTTAAAAGATGTTAGTGAAATTATAATATTAAAATCTTTCTAACGTAGTTCAATTTTGAAAAAATTGCATGAAAACATAAAAAAAAACTATCAGAGATATATATATTAAGAAAAGAAACTTGGTTTGTTCCATGCCATTACCAGAAATATTTCGTGTCAGTATGTTTGCTGCTTCTCCGCCAACTATGGAACGATTTTCAAAATCCTTTCTTTATTTGAAAGGATAAATTTTTAAAAAGGTTACATTTTTGTATATAAGTTGATGTATAAGATTCGTTATAAATCAAAATAACCATAAAAATTCGCTTCAAAGGCTTGGAGGGGGTAATCGATCTCGAAATATTTTGTGAAATTAATAATTCTATACATTACGTAAATGCTTGGCTCCTATAGGTTTAATGTCAATATTATGTTTATTTGACACAATGGATCTTTTGCATTTCATTTTTTTTAAAAAGAGAGTAATTATAAATCAAGCTGACAGTTACCGTTCTTTGATATTAAATTGAGTAAGTCTATCACATGACTTACTTACTTTATAGGGTAAACTAAATTTATAGGCTGTTGTTAGGACACATAGACAGTTACTTTATTTTTAATATATTAAATCTCTTAATGGTAACTTATATATAACAAGTAATGATCGAACTTGAGATAGTAAACAAACAATGGTTATATGAATTGTATCATAAGTTAATTAAATTAAGTATTTTTTTAACCTTAATTCATAAAGTATAACGTATTTAAATTTGATTATTATAGTATTTTTAAATATATCAGTAGCAGAGAAACAAAAAACCGAAATATGTAAGGCAAGACGTTATCTGTCATCTATTACAATGAATGGAAATTTCCATATCTCAACATCACGATGATTTTTTTGAAAGCTTCATGATCGGTAATGAAATGAAATGGAAAATGATGTTATATTTTTTGAAACATTATACGTTTTCAGGGAATAGTGGACGTGGTGTTGTTTTGGTCGTAACTTATTATAACTGTAATGTTTTCCGTACCCTAACAAGTAAATTGAAACAGTGATAGAATCACATAGTTGTCCGTTTCTCCATGAAAAATCTAATTCTTAGTTCAAAATTATTATTAAGTACTAAGGTTTTCAACATGCCTTGGAATTGTGAAAGAAATCTGATTTACAGAACTTGAAATCATAAAAAATACGGCCGCAATAGTTTATATTTATCTCCTATTTTGATATTCATTAGAAAAGTTATGCAAAAATCATGTATACTTTATTATATGCCGAATTTTCAATGGCAACGCCACCGTATAAGTGCAGCACAAAAATATGCTGCTCTACCACCTCGATGTGCCACTGATCTTAAAATAATAATATAAAATGATGTATTTAAGCCTCCCACAATTACCTGACGCTAAATTTTGCAATATGTTTAACCGACCAAATCATTAGTAACCACTCGAAATGGCTTCGTGGATTGTTCAATTTGTTTCAACAAGGGTTGTAATTTAACAAAACGTCTAGCCCGGCCTTAACTAATTGTCATATTAAAAACATCTCCAGCAAATTGCTACTTTAATTTAAATGTTAATTGGGTTTATAAATTCTTACTTGTAATGTTACAACAGAGGTTTAATATCCATTTTTATAATATCATGTATGGCAACAGACAACCGACAAATGAGCTTTGATTAAGTTTCTTTGCTTGCAGCAGTTTTATTAGGATAGTAATAATACAAAACACTGTCTGATATAACCGTTTGCCATATTCGTTGATTTAACCATTGATAAACGAAATCTAAAATAAAGTGCTCCTACATATTAGTGTGCTTTACCTTCAGACTATTATGATTGCTAGAAATCGCGTAATGGCCAAAACTTTACCTTTTTTGTTAAAATTTAATACACAGTTATTAAAAATAGCCAACAAAATTAATCTTATATTCCCATTTTAGATAAAAACGTATAAATGTATTAACTTATAATACTTTTAATTTAATAACTTAAAATGAGTTTGTACAGCGTACAACGCGACATACCACTAAATACCATCGCTACCACGTTGATGATTGGCAGTCCACTACCGTGAGATTTCGCCGTCACTTTCTGCCACGCATACCTTTGTGGAATCAACTGTTGCCAGCGGTATTTCCGGACCGATACGACTTAGGGACCTTCAAGAAGAGAGCCTTTTCCTTTGTTTTTATACATAGAACATAAATTAAACAACGGTTTCGGTTATTACTTCCAGGACATTTGAAACTATTAATAAAAATGGGATCAATACAATTTCGTTATATTTTGAATAAAAGAGATTGAACTAACTCCATTAGTCAATCTACTTAATGAGTTCTGCCAGAAATATAGTTACTTTTATCTGTATCAAATCTAAATTCTGATTTTTTAAATATCTTCTGTAAAAAATAGAGCGACTCCAAACACCTTTAAAGTGTCCTTTCGGAAATATGTTTTTTTTAATTTAAAATAAGAAACTACAGAACCGATTTAAATAATTTCATATAAACATTTAAGAAGTATATTCTACAAGACAAACATAATTTTCAAAATATACGAACATTCATAAAAAATATAAATATCAAAATAACCTCCCTTCTTTTTTGAAGCCGGTTGAATATGGCTTCCATTCTCTGGTTCTTATTACGGTTCGTTTGAGTCTTAGTACAATCAAACTTTTAAAATTATGCCTGATCATAGTGGTTGCGTTGTAGGAAATTGAATTTATCTTGTATCTATAAATTAAAAGAATTTATAAAATAAGATATAAATTCGTGCTGTCGTTCTTTCAACCGAACATGATCTGATGTTTTATACAAATCATTTATGAATGTACCTTGTTCATTATACGAACACTCTCTGGAATGAAATTTTATGTTTGATCTATTTCCACTTAAATGGTTAAGTAGATGAGAACCTGTGTATTGACATTGGCCTACCAATTTATTTTAATTATACATTTAGACCCTAGATGCTTCCTAAAGCATCTAGGGTCCAAAAGTATAATTATTATAAATTAAACAATCATTAATAACAATAAATACAGTTCTTCCGACCGTTCCCCAGACCAGTTTGATTATTTGGTTTTTAATAAGTCGGGATTGATGCACAAAATTGTAATCAAGTATTATTAATTACCTATATTTTATCCTTCTCAACTTATACATAAATTCGATTTTAATTTGTACATTTATTTTATTTACATAGGTTTCTTTTTACAAACACTCAGTTCTTACTGATGAACGCTATTCGCGTTAGTGGACATACACTCACTAGGACGAACTCTTTTGGGTTTTTGTCCATTAAATTTTCTGAATGAAAGGGAAGCGAGGTAATATTGTTCTAGAGCATCATGAGTCGAAACAAAAATGCTTAATTACATTGTTAAGTAGTTTCGGGTAGCTAATTTTGCAATATTTAAAGAAATATGTAAAATAACAGTTATTTAATAGGTTGGTCTTTAAAGGACCTTATAGTCATACCCAACTCATAAGATTTACATATTTCTTCGCTATAATTTCTTATAGTCATCAAGATACCATACTTAATAAAAGACTTATATCATCCGTACTAATTAATAGTATACAAATATACGTTATGCAATTTATAAGATCTGAAGCCGTATTAAATCATGTGAATATTATTATTAATACATATTGGCAGATATATATATATCCTTTATATGAATATATTCATTTATTATAGCCATTTCCTTGTAATGAAAACGGAAGCAAGGCTACGTGCCCTTAACATTTTCTGGTTTATTGGATTATAATGTGAATGTAAGTGTGTTCGGAGTTTCCGATTACACAAATAGTCTCCTAGTGAAAGTTATTCATTCATTTTATTTAATAAACAAAAATTAGAAATAAACGTCTTTAACGTTTATTCTTCTTTAATTTTAACGTAAGTGTCACAGGCAAAGTTTCAAGACGGCTTTAAATTTATTTTATATTTTTTAAATAATATCTTAGCGCCTTTTTTTATAACTCAGGATCGTTACCCGAAAAAGAAAGTTTGCTTGTTAACCTATTTTTACCCATTGCCGCTTTGATATATTTTTGGGGTGTGTCTTTTTAAAAACATTATGACACTTCCAGATTTGAAATTCAATTTATTGATCTATTTTCGTGCCAAATGCAACGTCTTTTTTACATGGAGGAAATCCAGAAAAAGCATACCCGTCCCGCAGGGGCAAGACGGGCTATGACGAACTCTCACTGACTAAAACCTCATCGGCGCATATAGGCAGGGCCACGGGGACGCTTTCACGCTCTTCCGCGACCTCACCAGCGCTGGCCGCCTAAGCAGGCCCTCTTCGGGGCAATCGCCTCTTCTCCATGGTAAGGCGCACCGGAACAACGAGTGCACCTTCCATCATGACCTCTTTGTTATGTGCGATTAACCAGGAAAGAGCCAGGAAAGCATGTGCCAGAGAGCAACATGCCTCCATGCATGCAGCCCCTGTGGCGACTATGGTTCAGGGCCCCGCCGCTTGCTTCGCGAATTATTTGTTAACGTTCCAAACAAAAAAACAATGCGATGCTGCTTTATCTCGCACGGCGAGATTCAAAATTTGTATGTCAATAATCTCCAATTTCTTTCTATAAAGATCATTTCCATTAAGTTTTACATTTAATTTGTTACTCTTTGAGAGTGTAACAAATATAGTTAAGTTAGGAAAATTCTCACTCGCTTAAATTTATATGTTCGCTATCGTCTTTTATCACAGCCTACAAACTAATAAAAGTTCTGGTAATTTATGCAATTACTGCCATGTGCGTATTTAACTTAATAATTTAATTCTGTAGAGGAATGCAAATAATAAGATCCATGCAAACAAAAATTGGCGGCCGCCAGTACATAAATTTCCAGAAAAATAATATCGTAAAAATTATAAATTTTAAACTTTATAATTTTTACGATCGTATTATTCTAAAGAAATGCGCTATTTTCCACCAAATTCTCATCTATAGACTTTTGCGAGTATTTTTAAGTGCAAAAATTTAAATAGATGTGACCCATTTGAAGAAAGTACACGAGTTCGCCGAAATCCACGAACGACAGTGGCATTTTCATAATTATGACGTAATGTGTTCTGATTGGTGTTCAACATAACATGGCTGATTCCCGTGTTTTGGAGTTTTATTTTATTAAATTAAATTATCATCATACGATTAATATGCAAAAAAATTAATTAATTTATATAGTAATCTCATATTATGAGATAAACACGTTTTTTTTTTTAATTTTTGTATACGGCCATCATGCCCGTTTTCAATAATAGTTTAAGTATAAATGTTTTGTACAGATAAAAAACGACACTTATCAGCCTATAGTTCTCAAGACCTAATTTATCATTTTTCTTGTGTAACATAATTATATTCGAATAACAGAAACCGCTCAGAAAAGTACCGATGTACACTAAGTTATTCAAAAACGCTGTTATATTTGGAATTAAAGTTTCTTCCCCCAACTTTTAAAATTTTAGAAGCGATGCCGTTGTTTCCAGATTTTTTTTACACTTTCTAATGCTCGGAGCAATTCTAATTTAATAATAAAATGTGGAACGTATGTGATTCCACAAAACCAAATAACTTCACTCAAACATTTGTCGTTATGAATTCGCTAGAATAAGAAAACAAATTAATATAAAATGGGACCGAGAATTAAATCAAAACATACGAAAAACAATATACATTAGATTTCGAAAAGATTACTATTATACAAGAAAGTAAGATAAAAAGCGAGGGAAATTATTCATATATTCATAACTCAGGGCCTATCTTATAAGTGTTAAACGGAATATTTTCGTCAGGGTTCCACTCCTCGGTTAACTTTTTGTATTTTTCATTTTTATAAATAGTTTTCTGCCTACCATAAAAAATCTTAGTGTTGGATTTGGGTCTCTCATTTATATTACAAATATTCAATAATAATTGGTTTCCAATCAATTTCAAAAAGGAGGAGGTTCTTCATTCGACTTTATGTTATTTTGGTACGTGTATGAACGGATATCTCTATAAGTTAAGAACCATTTTTCTTTTTATTTTATTTTAAAGGATATAATGACAGGGTAGCCCCATTGTAATTTTGATGAAAATCAGTTTAAATATCTCTTTTTTGTATCAAAATTATTTTCCGAATTTTCTCAATTAAGACGCTAAACATTAGTGTCGCCTTTTTCTAAAAATAATAATTTTTCTTTCTTTTCTTGCAGTTTGCTGCAAATGTGCAAATCGAAAATAATTTAAAGCGTCTAGTGAGATATTTATAATAAACTTTACGAAACATTTTTACACTAGCTGGTCTTTGCTGTTCGACTCGCCTAAAATGGGGGAATTTTGGCAAAATATTTGATTGATGCTCCACTCAAATTGGTCAGTGTGATGTTATATAGTTTCCTTCCTCGAAAATCTAATCTATTATCATAAATTCCATTTTACGTTGCTTTCGAGATACGGTTTTGCCTAGCTGCGAACCTATTATAAATAGCGCTAGAGTGCATAGCGACAGTTCTGAATTGGCGATCCCGTGACTTACCATTATAACAGATCGAGAGAGTAGTGGGGTTTTAGTCGGCTCGAGTCCGGCATAATCTAAATTGGAATGTTAAAGATATACTTCACTTACTAAGACAACATCTATGCGTTTTAACGGATAGAAGTTTATTATGAAGTGTTTAACTTTTCTCGTCTCTTAACTGAAATACAAACAGAATAAGGCAGGCCTATGTAAACCAAACGAAAGTTAATGACATCGTTTTACTAAAATTAATCAAATAAGACAAAATTTTATTAAAAAAAAGATAAAACTGTGAAGCGTTGAGTATTAACAGCAAAGATAATTTGTGTTTCTATTTCAAATACCGAAAATAAATTCAAATGGAATATAATTTAAATTAGACACCCAGGGTTATAACGACATAGAGAAAATTAAAATTCACGACGAAGTGGCTACAGATCCCAATTGAAAAACCAAACATATTTAATGACTATTATGCAGATACAACAAAAAACTAAACGTGACTCATCCCATAAATAGTTAGTTTTGTTATAATTTTATTTAATTATGATTATAGTCTTAATAATGGTATTTTTTAAATCATATGCACAAGATGAAATAACGAAATGAATTAAAAAATTATAGAATACAAATGCTGTCAGCTATTATGGTATTTCAACTTGAAGACTTAAATGTTGCACTGAATTAATAGCTCATATTATAATTATGTTTATTACCAAGTCGTTTAATCAGGGAATCTTTACATATGCTCTCAAAAAGACATTTATTAAGCCACTTTACAAAAATGGCGACAAAGCTGAACTTTTTATGAATTATAAACACTGATTCCCATTCTATCCAAAATTTTAAAGGGGTTATTCAATTAAAGCTGGACAATTTTTTAGAGAAACATACAATAATACGTGTAGAACAAAACGGATTCACGGACACTTGTTGTACACTTGTAGTAAATATCAACACAAGACAACACGACAAGGGAATGCATGTTATAGGAATTTACTTTGACATGGCGAAAGCCTTTTATTTAGTCGGCAACAACTTACTATTACGAAAGAGCGAGAGGTATGGCATTCGAGGGTCTGCTCTATCTTGGATAAAATGTATGTAATTTAAACGATAGAACACATAGTGTCAAATATCTAAAGTTAACTTGCATAAAGAACGCGAACCATTTATATCAACTTTTAAAGTTAATATTTACGTTGTTCCGCAAGGCAGTAGTTTTAGACCATTTCTGTTTATTCTGTACCTGTACGAATTGTTTTCAATTCAAGTCAAATGTCAGCATATAGATGAAATATCAGAAATTATATATAAAATAAAGTTTTAATTTAATTATAAAATGGCTTAAAAATAATAATCTTTTACCAAATTTATCGAATACTTAATACTACTTTTTTAATATTAAAAATATCATATTATCCATAAAATTTTCTAGTAATAGCTATGATATTGACAGGTTGGAAGTCGTTGATTTTTTAGGCATAAAGTTGGATGAACATTGAAACTAACGTGTTAACAAAATTTTAATGAAATGAAATATATTCTTTTATACGTTAAAAAGAATAAGCAATATGGTTAACAAAAACAATGGTTATTTTGCATCCATCTAAAGGTAGGCTTTAGATGTAGGGAAATTCAGTAGATTTTATCAAAGTATTTCTCACTCCAAGAAATGTATAAGAGCCATTTCTAATTGCCCTCCATTTAAATCTTGCAGACCGCTCTTTAAAAAAATTAAAGTTTTATCTTTATGTTGTTTATATATTTAGGAAATGGAGACCTTTGTCTAAAATATCCAATTTTTTCCCTATTTACAGTGATGATTTCGGAGATAAGGAAAAAAGAATTTGCAGGGACATTTATAAACTAAAATATTTTTAATTTACCACTGACAAATATCACAGAATTTGTCAATTGATGTGCATCAAAATGTAAAACAACATACCTAAAAAGCTAAAAGCCTTAAAAATGACATTAAAAAAATCTAATCAAAATAAAGAATGATTATTACAAAAATCTTTTTTTACCTTATACGATTTTTTTATGTTTCTTGGAATTATATTAAAAAGGATACTTCTTTCAACCGGGTTTGAACTCAGGTTTTAACTTTTGTGACACGCTACTTAGACACTGCATCGTTTATCACGTTCAGACAATTTGAAATTTACTAATAAAATTTGTTTAACTTTTTAATATAATTACAACATAAATATTAATAAAGGAATAGAATTAACCTAACTGCAATAATAAAATAATCATACTCCGCAGGGCATGGTGCCAAGAACCCCGGCTTAACTACTGCTTAACCTAAAAGCGAGTAAAGAACCAGCTCGTTAGTCTCCAGTAGCTCTATAAAAACATTTTTGATCCTTGGACCACACGGTCCTAAAGTATCTATTGCACGTATTATAAATTAGTAGTCCGCACTGATAATTGTGACATTTGCTCACTTAA
>JAOCPS010280946.1:0-13190 GCA_025505425.1 Graphium colonna | reverse complement strand
GTTTTTTTTTTCGTCATTATAGACAGAATTTACACTGACTAATCATACAAAATTATAAATTTTGTATGAAATTAAGTTCAAACTATGGAACCGGAAACGGTTATTATTATTTTACGGAGTTAGGTGTTATAAGTATTAAATGTTATGCTGTAATAGTGTTTTATAGTAACACGCATAGCTTTAATACTATACTTTTTGTATACCATTGTTTTGTAGACGAAAGGTTGCGTGCTTTCATTATTTTCATGTCTACATTTTGAAAGTCCTCACAGAAAAAGATTCTTTTAAATTGCTGCACAAAAATTGAACTACTGTTAAATACAATAACAACACCATAAATATATGCCATAAACCTAAATAACCCTATAAGACCTGGCAAAATTTAAATTTAATACAGGTAAATGGATAGAAGGTCTTGATATACTTGACCTAACGGTACCTACGGGAAACTCGCCTGGACAATTCCGCTCATCATGGCACAGACACCTTAAAAGACATTAGGTGGGAAAACCGAAAACAGTTTTAGCTGCATTAGTTTTCTTGTATTAAAAACCTAACTATTTGCGCAACCTCATCCTTTTTACATTGCGCAAATATATGCACCAACCTCAAATTCAACGTCACCCATGGACTCAGCTCGATACGTTGTTGGCCTTTAAGGTAGGAAAATGCTCTTTTCTAGAAGGTTAGGGCGTTAAGGGCCATGTCATATCGCTCATGTCATTACACCGGCGACACAGGAACACGATACGCAATCTTCCGCGAAACCCGGCGCGATTTGGACTCTTATAAGCCTCGTTCCGTAATGTGTTGAGACACACGGTAGCAACTCTCTCAAGACCCTAGGCTACTCCCATATCTGCCAACCTAATGCTCGTTATCAATGGGGAAGAATGTGCGCGTAGACCAGCTTCCTGCATCCTGGTCTCCGCCTGCGGTGACTGTAGCCTCCATTACTGAGGATATGATTACTTTTCGGATAATCACATCCTCACAGAAAACAAGGACGGCACCCCATGAACTCTCACCGTCCACTTTTACACTCAACACGGCTGGTTATGAGAGATCGTGCCCCACACTACTAATGTATGTTGGGCCGTCTCCTCGGCACATATGTTGCTAATAATGGTGGCATTCCGCTATGAGTTCCATCCCCGCTACGCTTGTTATTATTAGTAATGAAGAGTTCGGAAAATGTACTTCAAACTGAAGCGTCTCATTCATTGTTATTAGTATCAATTACTGCACGAGCTATGTAAACATTATCCATAAATCGAGGGCTACTTGGGTTATTTTGTGATGTCATTAAATTAGTTATTATCTCGAATTTTAGAAGTTTTCAATAACTAATTTAACGTTATTTATGTTTATGATTCAATGTAACATTTTTGATACACTTTGTAACATAACCTTGTATATATAAAAATATCCTAGTATAAAGGAGTTACGCTCATTAAGGTAAAACGCGTTTCATATTGTCCAAATAATAAATTGCCATTAACATCAGTGGGGATAGAATCACCCACACTAGTTATAGCAGAAATTTACTTACAAATTTCATTTTCATATTCCAAGAAGACCATTAATTAAGATAAACTTCAAAAATTTCTACACATTTACAGTAAAATTAGGAAAAGAGTTGAAGATTCTTAGTGCACTATCTTAAAAGCATAGACTTATTTGCCTGTGTATTAGTTTTTATCGTGCGTATTTATTTTATATATTATCGACTTTGAACGCCTAGTTCATGGTTTCACGTCGTTCTAAATATTCGGTCATATATTTAGAAGGACTCGCGCCAATTTAGAAATTATTTATTAGGAAAAGTTATCTTTATTTAACGATACCTTAACTAAGCTTCTTCTTCTTCAGCCAAGATATAAGTATGACATAAGTGATAATGCTTCCGTAATTTCATTTTAATACGAAGTAAGAGGCGTAATGTCACAGTTCGTTCCCAAACATACTTTATTTCTCAATAAAAAAAGAACAGAGTGGGTGGCGCTGTGCTACGGCGTAGAGGCACATACCTTTGTTTAATGCGACCCGGACGTGTGAGGTCAGTAAGCTGGGCTTTTAGCCAGAATGGGCCGTTATTAGCTTGCGACAATGAGGGTTATATAATAGCCTAAGGGTGCGCCATTTTTAGGCAACGATTGTTTACCACACCCGTTATTTTTAATTGATATCTCATGAATGAGGATTAAATACAATTGAATTAGATTTGTCTATACGCACAATAAAATTATAATTAAGGTTTTTAAAATACATTGTTTAATTTTTTTTTCAGAAGTACATGAAGCCTGGTCGTGAATAAGTACATGAAGTCTAATTTTAAAATTTAATTTTCTGAAAAAATCTTTTTATTAAATTTTCAGTTGGTCTCCCATAGTTTTGTTTCTTCTCATAACAAATAAACCTATATAGTATTATATAAGCGAAGTCTATCCACTTTATTCACAATGACAGAGGTTGTGTTCAAATGTCGAGGGGACGATGACCTTGTGTTGCTTTTCTCAGTTGTGATAACCCGAACACTTGAAAAATTATATAAATAATCGACTTGTCAGAGGGACATGTAACGAGTTAGTCCAGAATACCGAGAACAGCTTTGACAGTCGTTTTAAAGATGCCAGTTCCTACAAATTTCTTAAAACTTAATCCATCCTTCAATTATACTCCTAGTTATTTATTTATGGTGGCGTAGTCAGGTGCCAGTCGCTCTGTGCTGAAAACTAAATTCTGACTTGATTAGCTTCCTCCCTAACCTCTCAGTTATGTGGTAATAAGGCTAAAAAGAGTATGAAGATCTAGCCATATTTAGGTAAAAACTACCCTAAACCTGGGAGATTCGATATATTAGGTTTATTGGATAGGATGGGGTCGAGATTAAGGATTTGGAGAGGATAGAAATAGGAAAAGAAAAGGGTAGACATCGCCATCCGGCATCATCAAAATTCATGCACACTTTATTTTATGCCGACTTTATAAAGGGCGGTGGTACTTCCCTGGACGAGCACGGCCGTAGAAGTGCAGCAAAAGCTGTGAAAAGATGTTATGCTCTACCACCTAAAAACCTGATCTGCAGATCATATATAAAGAATAAATATAACATTAAAAGCAAATATTAATTCACCAGTGACTAAACTTAATCGAAAGTTGAGTAATTATTTACAAAGCATTAGCGGACAGTGTCTTTTTCGGGTCAATGGACTGCGCCAGCTGGCCATCGTGTCCACGCTTAACTACTTTTAGGGGCATAGTTTTTACTATTTTAAAATTTGTAAAGGGCAATGCCCGTTTTTATATGGCAAACCGTACCAAGTTGTATCAAGTAAAAACATGTTTTATTGAAGACTAGACTTGTTATATTAACTAATACAGAAGTTATTTTTGTAAAAAAAACCCCGGGTTTCGGAGATATTTGATAAATTGATTCATAGAAAATAGCTTCTATTGCATTCTACATCACTATGGCAGATTGCGCAAACGTCATGTAGGTAAAGCAAAATTCAGACTTTTATACTTTAAATTAAATTCCACGCTTAAAATCTAGTTTCGATCTTGATGCAAGAGAATTCTCGGTACTAGGTTTGGACATTATCCTTTAGATTGCCTTTTAAAAACAGTGAAAATTATAATAAACGTATTTTCTTAAAATATATTGTAATTTATTTGAAGTAACTATTTTGGTAAATAGTGACTTTTATTTCTTGGCGTTCCGTATTGCGTGGTCATCAGAAGTATGAGATTTTTTAGTATAAAGCAATGTACTGAACTGCGCGATCTCTTGTTTGTGTTATTTTCGAGAAAAACTAAAGAGGTGCGAATTCTGCCGACGTTTCGAGTTTCTAGGTTGACTCATCGTTCGGAGGCCAGTTACCCCTTTACAATAAGTTGTGCTCTGGGCTTAACGGATTTGTTTGATAGCATCTCTGCACTCATGCTCGCCTGGTAGCGAAGGTGACATTTCAAGGTCGAGGTGCCTCTTTGCCCCGGGCCCTAAGATTCTACAGGCCAAAAGTATTTGAAGAATAACAAACATATCTCATTTGTAGGCAAAAGCATCCAACAGAAAGTATACAGGTGATTGGTAATTCACGTACGATATTAAGTAAAGGTCTAGGTACACGATTGTCAGTATATTTATGTAATCAGATTTGGGACATAGTTTTAGCCCTAATTATCCAATGAGGTGTGGCGGCCGTGATCAACTGGTACGCGCTAGGCCGTCGGTCCCCTGTAACAAAGCTGAATTACGTAATAATTTTTATTACCTTAGATTATATTAAAATCAATATTTATCATTAATGATATTTATTTTCCATATATGATACCCACCAGCCTGTATATAAGGTTGGTCTTACGACAACTGTCTAATGTAGATTTAGCACATGGTGTATGAAGGTTAGAAATTACAATGAAAATTTTGGATTATACAGGGCGACTGGTGACCTTTAAGACGTTATATATTCTAAAAATATTATTAAAAATAAATATAGATTTACTTTCATTGGAAAAATTATTACGTAATTCATGATCATCCGAGCGGACCTGTCCGGAACGAGACGGTAGGGTCGACGGCCTCGTGCGTACAGCTGATCACAGCCGCTACTCTTCATTAATTTATTGGAAAATTTGTGCTTACACTATGCCCCTAATTTTATAATATAAATATGATGACAATCGAGTACCCAGTGCTTTCTTTTAATATCGTTGGTGACTCTTAAATTGAATAAAAAAGTGTTAGTATTTTTTTTCAACATTTATAGGTAATGAAACGTCGCCATAACTGTCTTTTGCTATGGGACCCTGGTACCAATTTCGCGACGGCGCCTCATGTCTGCAGGCAAAGCACGTACACAGACAGAGCCAGGCCTCATTAATTGTATGGAATGCACACATTCATCAATAACGCATAGGAAGATGATGAGAAGTGTCCATAGTTCACCAAATGCCTAAAATATTCATCACCAGCCTTGCAAATATGACGTCATATTTACTCTAAGCGGAAACGTATCCAAACGGTCGGTGTGACGATATTTAACTTCACTTGTGATTGCATGCGATTTTGATATCTTCATAAGTAATAATAAAGGCTAAATTTGAGTGTAGTAATCCAATATAGACTTGCGCGGCGACTCGTGGCATAACATTCCTTGTATTATCTGTGACAACTCGACGCTTCGCGCGCTTTTAGATGACCTAACCGCCTTTTTAGCAATATCAAATTTCGTTATAGTCAAAATTGTTTACGTTTTATATTTGTTTTGGCTGTATGGTAGTATAAATAGTGTACTTTAGTAGCTGTCGCCAAGATTTTTCGAATCTGTCAATTAAAAAGAGGTTGGTTTGTCAATGACAGATCCGTTTGGATACAAATCCAAAAAAATTATTATTAGACATATTCGTTTAGTGACTATAATTTTTTCTTTTTCTTTTTTTAATTTTATTGGTTACGATATATTTTTTATGGTGAAGCTTTATTGTGCAATATTTTCTTTTTTTTTTGAAAACTAGCATTCAATGGCGCATTCCGAAATCGCGTAAAAATGTGAATTATGTTTAATACGTTTATAAAAGTTAATTTTTATAGCAAAATACAAAAACCGACTTCAAACGCCTTAAAAAAGTTTTGAAACTTATCTTCTCCGTTATTTTGTTAAAACAAACTACTGATCCGATTTTTATGAAAGTTTTGTGGGACCATTTTGAAAGTACATCCTATCAGATAAAAAATGATTTTTAAATAACAAGGTAGCGTAACATCCCTTCACAGATTTTACTGCATTTCTACGGCCGCGGTCGCCCGGGGTACCACCGCCCTTTATAGAGTCAGCATAAAATAAAATATGCATAACTTTTAGGGATGCCGGATGGCCATGTCTCCCCTTCTATATTACCACTCCTATCCCATCTAAATCCTTAACGCCGACCCCGTCCTATCCAAGTACCTACTATCCAATTTCCCAGGTTGACAAAGCATTCCCAACTCTCGAGATGTTGCGTATGTCCATGGTCGAAGGGATCACTTAACATCAGCCGTCTGCCCGTTTGTCTTTCTTTCCATAAAAAAAATAAAAAGAAGCTTGGTAGAGAACAAAGTTTTGGGTTAGATTTGTGTAAAACAACCGCTGTAAGGTCTATGTCAGTAAGATAGCGCGGGTTGATCGTCTGATAACAATTAGTTATCTTTTATGTAAATCCGTTCGTTGACACCAAAAAGTTTAGATTGCACAATTTAACTGCATTTTAAAATGGGAAAGTTATTTTAACCGACTTCAAAACGAAGAAGGTTCTCGATTCGAATGTTTATATTTTTTTTCGACATACAGATACCATATTAACAAATTAAAAACATTAATACAGTAAAGTGCGATTGATGTATCTAAACAAATTTGGAGTAATTGATGTTAAATTTATTTTTTTTATAACAAAATATTGTTTAAAAACAAAGTAAAACAAAATTATACGCTCAGTTGCAATTGTTCAAAGTACCAGGCGTTCATAAGCTATCAGGAGCATACTAACTGTCCGAGGGCCGGTGATTAGGCGCGTACCGTGAGAGCTGGCGCATCGCCAAGCGGGCCACGACGGTGCGTTCACCCAAAGGAACACCTCGTAAATATAATTATCTTTACGCTGCGGGAATATGCCGCCCTGGTACATGGGACGTCGGCTGAGGTCGCGGGTTCAAATCAGAGCGGTCCAAGATACATACATTTTCTGTATATACATTTTATCCGACTTCAAAAAAGGAGGCTCTATGACCGACTGTATTTTTTGTGTATGTGATCTTTAAATTCTTTTTTTTTTTAAATAATATAGTAACTAGGTGGTCCTATGTAATTTGTTAGAACATCGGTCTGTTAGTTTTTTTATTTGAGTGATATTTAGTGTCTATGTAGATTAGGCTTGCAAAATATTTGGTGTTTTACTGCTATGCATTCCTAGTACTATTACTGTTTGGTTTTTGTTTTTTAATGTAAAAATTTAGTAAACACCACACAAGTAACGTCGTCTGCTGATTGGCTGATCTTCACGATGTATATAGCAAAGAAACATTACTAGAAAACCTTAAAAATAAAAAAAACAACACCCACATACTACATTGGTTTAGGAGATATGATTCGGTAACTTGTGTGTTGTTTCCAAACTTTTTTCGTCCACTTTTTTAGAAAAAAAAAATATCTAGCGTCGCCCTAAAAATTTATAGCAATACCATTTGAAAAAGCGGTAGAGCCGAAAAGATCAGCGTCCGCCCGGGGCGCTAGCGCCCACTTTGGAAGCCAATGCCATAAACATTCCTCTTTATGTGATGATTAAACACTCCTCTTTATGCGATGGCGGTTAAAAAGTCTAGAAACACGTGTATTTTAAATAATTTGAGATCGCGCAGCAAGCTGCGTGACTTATCTTTCGTTACGAATTTATATCTCTCGACAAATTTGCTTAATGTGTTGACGGATATGCCTCCTTGGCCTTGCTGCGAGCCTGGTACATTATCGTAAATATTTTTTAAAGTAAAAAAGGCTTTTTGGAAGCCTGTAAAAGTTGATTTATATAATAAAACTTGGGAATGTATGTCTACACATTGTACTTAATAAAAATCCTCTAAATTTAAGTCCCAAAATATGTGATTAAACACGTTTAAGTCAGTTGTAGGAATCTTTTTTAAGCTCTTCACTTGGTCGCGATCATGTGAACACTAATTTCCATGAAATGTATTTGTTTGTTTATTTAAAAATATAATTAGGAATGTTCTCAAGAGAATTTTTGTGCTTTAAATTGAATTATGGTTCACACGAGAGCAGCCGCGGGCGGCAACTAGTGATGCCTAGGACGTGCTTTGAATGCTTACGTTCCCAAAATAACTTGTTTGGGCGGTCTTAGAAAAATATAGATATAATCAGCTCTTGACAAATAGACCGCGTGTTATGTCTACACAGAATATAGTTACAAGTTGAGTACTAATTTTAGTTATGTTATGAATTTACGCATTAATATAAAATAACTATTTTCACAGAAAAGAACTAAAATAAAAGTGAAGTAAACGTTCGTGAAACAAATTTTGCTTGCACCAGTGATATTAACAAAAGAAATTTTAATAACTCATGCTGTCCCGTCTTCTTATGAGGCCCTAGTACTTTTTCTATCACCCATGCTGAAGAGAGCTCTTTTAGGGTCTTTTTTCATATACGTATCGCTTTTTAACCGACTAAACAAAGGAGGCGGTTCCCAATTCTGATGTATTCTTTAGTTTGTTCGGGCGTATTTCCCGCTATTGATGACCAATTTTAAAAATCTTTTTTATCTATAAGGGAAAGTTTCCAAAATGATCGTATAAAATTTATTTATCTGTGTTCTAAAATGGACACTTTTTAATTTTCTGTCAAAATAATCTTGTCAAAGGAGTGACTCACTGACATTGAAATTCAAAATCTCTCATACTTTGTATTGCCAGTTACAAATTTAAAACCGTTTACACATCCTTTTTACCTTAAATTTTAAATGACACAAATCCTTCCTGAATTCTTGTTGCGGTTTGAAAATACAAAAAAAGTACTGCATGCGGCCTATTGATCCTTACTCGGTCGAAATCGTTCGAAGAGTTTTATGGACCATCAAAACTTTCATTGCAGAGCGTATCTTCGGCGGCTTCGCGAAAAAAAGCGCGTGTTTTTTCTTTTTTAATTTATTTAATTTAAATTTAATCGTTTTTCGAACACGTTCGAATTAAGAACACCGTCGGAGAGACGTTAAGATGTTTTATGGTTCTGTTTCAATACTTTTAAATAAGTAATGTATGAAATGTTGAACAATAAATTCGAACTTTTAATATTATATAGCTAAAAAGTGTGTTTGTTTGGTTGTACGCGCTAATCTCAGGAACTACTGGTCCGAATTGAAAAATTATTTTAGTGTTGGATAGCCCATTTATCGAGGAAGGCTTTAGGCTATATAACATCACGCCATGACCAATAGGAGCGGAGCAACAACGATAAATATTGCAAAAAACTTTATGCATAAATTACAGTTAACTTTTTGATCATGCCAAGTTTTTTACATACGAGTATTTGAATTCATGTACAATCATCTTATTTTTACATTATAGAATAGGTTTTGGAAAGGATGGGTCGGAATTAAGGATTTGGAGGGAAAAGAGAGGGGAAGACATGGCTATCCGTCATCCATAAGTCATGCATACTTTATTTTATGCCGACTTTATAAATGTGCAGCAAAACCTGTGAAAAGATGTTATGTTTTACAACCTTGTTTTTTTATCAAAATTGTCTAGGATTTTTAACAAAATCTCTTTAGTTTTGATGCTGTTCTTAAGATGCCGTGTCCCACACATCTGTGTGTCACACTGAGATGTTCTCGAGTTGTATCTTAAGGTCTGTGTGTCACACATGGAACTCCCTACCTCAATGGCGTGACCTTGGTGTGTGCGATCCATCAGCATAATATATTGGCTATTTATTCATGCTCACGAGTTCCCAGCCGAAATATCAATGAATTACCACGTGTGCTGACGTCACAAATTACACAATCATACATAAAAATTCGGCAAATTAATTTATCAAGCCGGCTCTATGGTCACTATGCCGCTGCCTTTTCGAATAACTCTTCTAATGTATCCGGTACTCATGATCTCCTGGTACCCGATGTCAAAACTAACCTCAAAAAAATAAATTTTTTCGCCAAAAAATAACAAATTATATGATGTAGAAGAGGAATGACAAAAAACTACAACAATTAAAAAAAAAACTACTACAACATTAGAAATATTTTAAATTAAACAAAAAAATTACAAACACCTAATCATTCTCACGCACCACATTGATATGACATATACTGCCAATATGTCAAACGATTTTTCTGTATGACACAAATTGATAAATGTGACATTTATTATTACACAAAAACGTTCGAATTTTGCCCATTGCGGTACTCTTGCAAAAAAATAATAAAATGTCCACCTTACAGATGTTCTACTAGTATTTTGAATCGAAATGATAATTTAAAATATAGGAGATTCAATATATTCATATAAGCTTATTGCTCCACAATCTTAAAAAATCTAGTCAATCACGAGTTCATTTAAATGTTTCTTAGTATATATTATTTTGTTTGGAGACTATAAATAAGAAGCCACAAATATTTCGTTCGCAAACCGGATTGATGTCCTTAGAACGCCGAAAATGGCCTAATGAGGAAAATGTCGCGTGACCTCCTCACTTCTAACTTCCTGGTGACCTTTGGCACATTGTCACTCAGTTTAGGGTTATAAGAGAGACATTCTTTTTTAAATATTACTTATTTAACGCAAAAATTAGTATATGTTTTCAATTCAGCTTCTCAGTAACGTCATAATAGAGTATCTAGTAATATTACTAGATTTTGCGTTTTACTCAATCTAAGGTTTTTGAACTTCCTGTGAACAAGGCCATGCGTCAATTATATAAATGTTACGCTCGTAGAAACGTCAAAATTAACATTAAAATATGCTAGTTGTGAATACGTTTGTATCACATATTTTTTATTATATATATCAGAATATTGACTTATTAATCAGCAAAACATCGAAACAAGTTTCCACATTGTGTTAGTAGGTTTAGGATTAACTTAGTTTGAGCTTTGCATCCTAATTTATAATTGAACTCGGACGGGGGTACCAGGGTATCATAAATGCACCGGGCCGAGTAACACTTATTAGGGATTCCGGGAATGGAACATAAAATCAACCGCACCCTCGTAAAGGCAACTTTAACGCGACGTGACGGCTCCGCGACGTGAAACTTGACGCGTCTTAGGTTTTTGCCCGTACGACCTTGTCCCGGATATACCTACAATTCAATGAAATTTTACTGATAAGAATACCAAATAGCTTTTGTGATACTTGAAACACCCTACCCTTCTCTTCTATAATCCAAAAATTAGATTATTATAAACCTTAAAAAAAAATTATAAATGCCGTGCGAATTATACTAAACTCAGACAGAAGGATTACAATAATTTTATTTTACTTTTATATGTTAAACCTATGGCGGGTGCCGCCATTTTATTAAAACCACTAGTCAATGTAATTATTAGAAGAATATTGTATATTTTACTGTGATTGATCACGTGTTTGGCAAAAAAATCTGCAAAAAATGTATTAAAATTTATAATATATATTTATAAGTCTAGTGTTCTTATTTATTAGTCAGAATTTATCGTACATAAGTTTTTGACAGTGACGTGTATAACATGTTTGAGATTTTAAATGACAGATGGCGTTGTTTTACCGCCATTTTGTTGTACTCTTCTAACGTATAAAAGCGGCCATATTTGTGATGAATATTAAAATAATTGTGATTATTTTAAAAAAAAAATCTGAAATATTAATTGTAATTTACTTGAAACGATCGTTTTACGCATTATTTTTAGTTATTTAAGTTTACCAAAAGTAAATAATGACAAATAATTTTATTAAAATACGAGATGGGTGAAGATTTATTAACCGTATTGTTTTTGAAAACGTAACCTTATTTATTACTTATCTTTTTGGAATTTTTTTATAACATTTTACTAATAATAATTTTTCTTTCGTTTACAGGTAATTATCAAGCAGAATCGGAGTTCGATGAGTATATAATTTTTTTTACCGACTTCAAAAAAGTAGGACGGATGTATGTTCGCGCGTATCTCCGTCGTTTGTGGGTCGATTTTAAAAATTCTTTTTTTGCCCGATAGGTTATTCTTCCATAGTGGTCCCACATAATTTTCATAAAAATCGGATCGGTAGTTTGTTTTCAAAATCAAAATAACGGAGATATGTTTCGAAAGTTCGCTTTTAAGAAAATAAACTTGGGTTTAGTCTAAGAGTTGAAGTGTTAAGTTTCATTTTTTTAATATTGAATAGTTCGCAAGCGACGTAATAGAAGATTATGCAAGAGTGCTATAGCAACTGGGTCATTTTTGTAGCCATGTTTTTTTTCAATATGTCCAAGTTACTATAAAAATGTTAAATATTGCCAAATATTAAATAAATAAATAAATAGACTTATTTAATAATAATAATAAATAAGGAGAGTAATACATGTATGGACTTAACTTTTAAATAGCACAAATAACAAACATACAATTTTCATATAATATGCTGGATGAATAAGGCTTCAGCTCAGCATAATGTTGGCCGAAACCAACGGTGGTATTCTGCTGACACCTTTATGTATTTTCGAGTTAAATACATTTTATTTCGTTTGCAACGTAAACACCAAATAACTAACACATCGTAATATAGGAATAAAACAATCAAATAAATATAGAAAGGTACACAAAAAGGACAGAATAATAATGAAATAAAAAAACAGAAAAAAAATGGTGGTAGTATATTTTACTATTATATTAAATCACTATATATACACTTTGGTAACCTAATGGTTAAATGTCATTATTATATTTAACTTAGAACATACTTTTTATGATAGATTCAAATACTAAAGCTTTAAAAAAAATCGTCGATAAGGGAAGTTCAAATAGGACCGTTTGAAAAGAAAATATTCCACATTGTGTCTTTTAACATCAAAGTGGGTTCCCTTCTCTTCCCTTTCCCGTACCTTTCCCGCGTATTCCACTAGAATTGAGAAAAAAAAAGATGGCATCACCAAAATAACCGCGACCCATCTTCGACGTTCGAATGTCTATCCCAAAAGATCGAAATATACCCCGTCCCTTTCGCACAAGGCATTTTTCAGATAATCCCATCCCTTACATTCGTCTCTTGCCACGTGTCAGTCCAACTGTATCGAGCTGCGATGGTTTATTCGAAATTAAAATGTATCTCAATGCGTTAAGGTTCATTTTTAATCAATCGTCAGACGAGAGAGAAAAGACGCTTGAATATCCTCGCATTTGATGTTTTATAATTTTCTTTGAATGACTGGAGTCATCTGACAACTATGCCTTCATGACACCCTGGTACTTATAAATTTGTACGAAAAATTTTCTCTTAAAAAAAAAGTCTTTGAAAGATCTACATTGATTGTTTTTTACTTTGTTTTTAATATTGTTAAATGACATTTAAAAAATAATTACTATATAATTTTAATCTTGATGCACAAGAATGTTTTTGTAAACGAAATTGCAAGCCACTCTTAATATTGCTGTTTTTAGTCTAGCCATTTGCGAGTAAAAACGACGTA
>JAOCPS010280835.1:0-13195 GCA_025505425.1 Graphium colonna | reverse complement strand
ATTTACGAATCTACAGTAAAAAAAAATATATTACCTCTATTCAAAAGATTTCACGAGAAAATTTTCCAATTTATGAATTAGAATACGATTTACTTGTATAGAAATTTATAACTTTATGAATTATAAACTTTAACCATCTTCTAAAGTCTGCTTGGTAAGTTTAAATTTCTATGAGAAGTTATGATATAAAATTACTTAATTACGAAAGGCGTAAATTGTGTCAATAATTGATTAACCAGACTTATAAAGTTTCATAACTCAGTGCTTCTGTCTATAAAATATAATAATATAATATATAACCTAGCCGTATTCGACTCTAGCGACTGCAAAGGACTTGAATGAAATAAATGTTTATTCTTGGTTGTTTAGCTCTTTGGTAGTGTATAAGATATAATGTATGAGCATAGTGTTTTTTCTAGATTTTGTGCAGAAAACATTAAATAACGATTTTTTTTAAAAGAAGCAGCGGAGAAACCTGGTAATTTTTTTTTTGATATAGATAATTTTTAACTCTGAGAACGTTGTATGCTATCATTTACAAAACGAATGCTCCATATGGAATCGACCAAAAATCTGTTTAAGGCTTAATTAAGAAAATGGAGTGAAAGCAAATTCATTATTCACTATTATTCATTTCCAAAAAACTTTGTTCGATTAGCTTACCTGACGGCTTAAATATGTAGGGTTTGTTAAAAAAGTTTAAAATTGTAAATTTTTGTATCTTGTAGTCTTACACGCACTACACTATTCTTATGTGATCAAAATATGAATTGGGGTAAAATAGACGTTATTATTTATATGAAATTATAGTATAGTACCAACTTTTGGTTTGCATATTTTCTCGCATTATGTCTAACATAGTAGATGAATTGCAAACATATTCTCGATCTCTTCATTTGTTGCTTTCTATGCCGTGAATAAACGAACAAAATTATATTTGACAAATAAAAGCTCAATAGTAGACGCTACTGAGATTCGTCCACAGATCGCGAGTCAATCTCGCATTGTATATTAAATTTCCACGAAGATATTCTGTAACAAAACTGAATGGAACTGAGCATTGGAGGCAAATGAAGGAATAAATCAACTCGATGTAAAGCCTCGGAGCAGGGATGAGAATGGATGTCTGAGATGGGCGATCCATTTTATTTGTATTTTTCATCGGAGACGTATTGACAGCGCATTCCCAATGATAAATCTTCATCCAGCCATGAAAATGCTACGAATGTGCGCCTTGCAACGGGAAATAATATTGGAAATGTTTTTATGCCATCTTCGTAGATCAGAGTAATTCAATCCAGCTCCAGTTTATCTGGTCCTATTGCTAACCAACGAAATTATTGGTCGCGATTCTCATGCTAACCCCATAAATGGGCAATGAAAACAAATTATATACCAAAGTGTTCAACGTGACATACCATCAAGTTCCATCGCTACCAACTTGATAGTTAGCAGTCCACTACTGAACGATACCGTCGTAATTTTCTGCCATGCACGACACTTTTGTGGAATCAACTGTCGCCAGCGGTATTTCCGGACCGATACGACCTAGGGACCTTAAAGAATAGAGCCTATTCCTAACGAAAGTCAGCAACGCTCTTCTAACTCTTCTGGTATGCCAGCTTATGAGCCGCTTGCGCGTTTGCCTCCCTCTATCTATAAAAAAAACATATATTAGTGGAAATATCATTTGAATATTATATTTTTTCTATAGTTAGTAGTTTTCCATAGTACAGAGAGAATCTTTGTACATAATTGTATTATTAATAGTTTAAATTGAATAATAATTCCACTAGAAGTTTAGACTTTTTTTATTTTTTATAAAGATCGTAATAAAAGTGTAAGCAGAGAATAACAACAAACATTATATTATAAATAAAAATGCATGATTGCATGAATTGAAATTGCTCTAAAATTGCTAGACATCTGAAAAATAAATGTTCGCCGGCACCAACTTATTGCTGAATAGCAATAAGTTGGTGCCGGCGAACACTTAACACACGATATTAAGCAATTACAATTCAAAACTAAGTTCTGCTTATTAAAAACATTACACAAACTATTACTTAGAACCTGAAAGTGGAGTTATAGTTATATTTGTGGTTCCTAGCTTAATTAAAAACGAATGTAAGCGGAGCATTACCGCTTAGTGTTTCAACCATCTAAACGTTGACATTCAACCATTTTGTGAAAAGCGTCGGCTTTTTGCGGTCGTCAACCGTACTCGGTCGGCTTAAGCGAATTTTAATCGAAATCTAAATTCGTTGGAAACGTTACGTTATTTTTAACACCTTTAACTAAATCCTTTTTATAGGTTTGATTTGTTAAATGATGCCTTCAAAACATTTGGGACCCTTATGTCTAAATGCTAAGTTTGATGCACGAAGGGAACCGACATAGTAAATGTAGAACTTTAGTTATATACGTTAATTGATAGAGCCGTGGTATTTTAAATTAAACAACTTTACGGATTTTATCGCGGTTTAGTTTTAAATTTTATCACCCGACGTTTCGAACCCTTTACAGCGTTCATGGTCACGGGTCACTACCGTAAAGTTGTTTAATTTAAAATGTCAAATATTCGCGTAAGTCTTAGAAATAATAGAGCCGTGGTAGTTCAGTGTCCCTTTAATTCTAATTACTCCGGGCAAACCTCAGTACGATCCCCGGTGCCAGTGCTAATGAAATTGTCAATTTTCTAATAACAGTTTTAATCGTGAGGAAACCTGCATATCTATGAAGTAACATTTCTAAGATACGTGAAGTCCTCCAATCCGCCAAATTTTGAACATTTTCAGGGATTTTGTTGTAAAAGTTTGTCCCATAAAAGATATACTTATCTTTTTCAGTCTCGAACATAATATGAAATAAAAAATCATGTTTTTTTTAATTGATCTCGTTACTTGATGCACGTAAAATTTTCAGTTAACCGAATTAAAAGTTGTGAAGTGCGCACACGGATTCCGATGATGTGTTATCGTATGCGAGCTTTTTGAATCCACTATGAACTCTGAACGGCGTGTCAGCTCGCTCTTCAATCGGTACTTTAGTGATGTGCTGTGGCGAATGGATGATCGGATGTACCTTTCTAGTGACGTGGTTGACGTTATCGATAAAATATGGTCTCCAGTACCGGCACGAATTTTTTTGCATTGGATTGTTTTACTGCAGTCAAGTGACATTCCAAATAAGTATCTAACGAGTAAGTACACAATAAAGAGAAAATTGTTGTAAGGTGCAATTATGTTATTTTTTTATGATAATAATATTACATAATTTATAATAAAGTAAAATAGGTTTTGAAAAACAGCAAATGTGATAAATACTTATACTTTTTAGTTACTTTTAATGGAAAGTCTATTATATACTTTTTTCTGATTTTTCTCATTAAAACTCCATGTGGCAAGATTTAATTTATACTTAAGTAAAAAAAAAAATATTACCTTTTATTTGAGAGGACAATTTTCATGCATGAAACAAAACAACACACACAGTTGGTAACATATAGGGCTCAAATTGGGAACCTTGTCTTTAACGTTATTTGGTAAATAGTAGCAATCTTGTTATCAGCGTTTTTAAACTACTTTCTATTGTTAAGAAATATGCGGAAAAGAGCTAGTGAGAATAAAAAAGATACCATAAACTGCTATCAATGTGTGCTCGCGCAATTAAAAGAAGTTTCCGTGTCCAAATTTGAATTTCGAACCACCCGCTTTAAAATTCTTTCCCAATTCGAATGAGTTAGGCTACAGGTTAACTAAGTACAAACTCAAAGAGAAGCTCCGGAGCGAGCGATCTATTTTCATCTCTGCAAATAACTCGACTTCATTGAAAGCGCATTTCCACTTATAAAACTTTGCGCGATCGGGTAGTAAGAGCGTGATGGCATTCGCGTAATGGCTTTGGAATATTTGCCCACGTACCACAGACGAAAGTTGAAATATTTGTTTTAATCGATAGCAGCCATATAGATTAATTTTGAACCAACTTGGTTCATTCACAGTAATGAAATAAGAGCGTAGTCTTTTTCACAAGGCGGTGATCACTTATAGAAGATCTACTTCTATATAAAAAAGAAAGTTTTGTAATTTTATTACACACAGCAAAGTAGTATTTTTCTATGGAAAGGAAGACAAAGAAACAGACGGTTCACGTGATGGTAAGACATCCCGTCGCCCACAGAAACACCCAACATCCAGAGAGGCGCGAGTGCGTGGTCAACCTGGTAAATTAGATTAAATATGTTTATTGGAAATGATGCGGAGGATTTGGAAAGGAAAGGAGTGGGAAAAGAAAAGGGTAGACATGGCCGTCCGGCATCCCCAAAAGTCTCTCTATATAAAGAGACTATATAAAGTATCTCAGAAGTATAACAAAAAAACTACAGAAAATTCATAACAATACATACAAAAGCAATTTTTATTAGCAATACCAGTTTTTTTTTTTTATATACAAACATCGCTTCTCGGGGAAAAGTAATTTTGTCTTTTTTATTTTTCAATATGCAAGACCATATTTACCTGACTTTCTACCTCCATTACTACACGTCTTACTTGGAGCAGCTGTGGGTTTTAATTAAAAATATCTAGCGAATAGGTGAACCCTCACCGAAGCAATACGGAATGCCGCACCTGAGAGTCGAAATCGGAACTCTACGTAACGATGTAATGAAATATTACACTTTGTTTATGTTATCTACATAAATGAATGGTAAAATTTCGTGTTTGCAATATAACATTAAAATTAGTTTTTCTTATGATATTATTTGCATGAAAGGTTACATTGTTCGTAACATATCATTTTCATGCATTTTGCCTACCTAACTGCCGCAGAATTGATTTTTGGAACGAAGTTCCTTATGGGACGTTGCGGAAGGTTACCTAGTTGGCAAAAACGTCCGTAATATAAGAATTTATTTTGACGCGGGGAATGCTATTTGGCACTTTGTCGTCCGTGCTGCGGGGGCAGCAGGGACGGTTTCGTGTGTTCCAACCCACTGTGTTCCTCCCACGCCTGACCGGGTCGTGGTATCTACGTTAGTTTACTCACGGCCCAGCTAGGGTAGCCACTTCGGGCTTGACTCGTGGAGGGGCTATAAATTAAGCCCCTCCCCTCACCCTATGATGGCCCCTCGGAACAACATGTGGGGGGGGGATATCCTTCACATTTTGCGCGGCAGATCCCCTGACCTGCCGCGCGTGGTCTAGTGCTGGGCCGTGGCGGACTGTCCACGCCGGCGGCCCCTCGCCGGAGCCCTGCGAGGTGGCAGCGTTTTGATAACGTAAGACTTATCGTATCTATAGTCTTTGTATGATGTCTTTACGGTGTCTAATGTATAGTCTACGGGGATGACTGTTTTTTTTATTTATATATTTATTTATTTTTTTATTATATATTTGTATAGCTTTTTCATTTATTTATCATTGCAATTTGCTATTATTATTATTATTAAGCCTTATTCATGTAAATAGCCGTTGCTTTGTTTATTATTATTATATATTTTTTATAAAGATGTGTATTCGAATAATTATTTTCTCTATACATAGAATAGAATTTAAAATAACATTTTTATAATGAGGAACTCCGTTTCTACCTGTTGTCCCATAACACCACATGATTTTCTTTTTTTTTTTAATCTTTTTTTATTTAGAAAAAGATGTTAAGAAAAGAATTACCTGATGGTAAGCAGTCATCGTTGTCCATGGGCGCCTGCAACATTAGGAAGTTCCAGTTACATATAAGAGTGTTGCTAATCTTAAAGGATAGTTAAAGCTCTCTTCTTTCAAGTTCCAACGTGCGATTAGTCTGGAAATACTGGTATCGACACGTTCTATTTATTAATAAAGCAACAGATGTTAATCCACACTAGGCCTTAGAACAATGTATAAATAAAATTGTTGGGTCAGAGAATTAATCAGGATTGGAAAGAGCTCGATCATCGAAGATTCGAGAAACCTCCGTCAGCTCAATTTTTGTAAAAGGACTGAGAGATTTTATTTTACGTACAAATTATATGATAACTGTTAATCCGTCGCATTGTTTATTTATTTATATTCTCATTGAAGACATGGTCCACTTCCAGTTCCAGTCAATCCAAATGTAAATACTCCGTGTATAAAGTCATTCGATAGTTTTTATTTTAAATAATTAAATTTGAGGGAAACAGACATTCAGAAAATAAAGTATGCATGACTTGTCATGCATACTTTATTTTCTGAAATGAAAGCAGGATGGTCATGTCTACTCTTGAAAAAATGAAAGCAGGATGGTCATGTCTACCCTTCTCTTTTCGCTCGCTTAACATCAGGTGAACCGTCTGCTCGTTTGTCTTCTTTTCTATAAAAAATGCATGAAGTAGACAATCATTTCAACACACATAAAATTAAGCATTAAAGCCAAACAAAAACTATCGCCATCACTGTTCATTTCAGGTTTACAGACAGCGCTGTCAACTGAAACGGTTAATTAAATTCAGCTGCTGTTATTAAAATTGCTTCTTGAGCGCACGTGTTGCGAGGCGTCGCGTCGTTGTCTTTTACGCCAGTTTAAACACTCGGCGGAATTTCAGTTTTCTATTATCCTATCTCACACGCTCTCCTTTTTGCTAAGTATTAAAGCGTGATAAGCCAAGTATAGTCTACTTATAGTTTATAACCTAAGGGATGCTTTATTTTATACAGGGTAAACTCTATATGATGACACTAAAGGGACTGTTCGCGTTATGACGAGATAGAGTTATCGTTAAATGGAAAGAAGAAATCATTGTATGGAAGGCAAGCTTAATCAATCAAAGCCATGTGACGCTTTTGGGAGTTTGTCGTTAAATCGAGTCGCTTGAGAGAATCGTTTGGGTGTTTTAGTAGAAAATCTACTTAAAATACATAGAGAAAATAGGGTGACGCGATGTGAAGAAACTGTTACAAATACTGCCAGTACTGTAACAGTTTCTGTTCAGTTTATACACAAAGAAAAGTTATTTATTACTACAAAAATGTATGATTACGGTAATTGTTAATTGCAACATTTAAAAACGGAGTTTCAACCGATACTTGCTAAAGAAAGTCACTCGCTAATCATCTATGACCATGTAGTTGAATTTACTCAAAGTATAAAAATCATACAACTTATTTATTAAGAAGTAGTTAAACGCAAAGTTGAGCAAGTGGAAAGTTGCACTTAGCATTTATGGAAGCAGCAGTGTGCTTAAAATCGATTTAAACTTAACAACATCTGTGTCCCAGTTTCCCTGGAAGTTATGCTACATTTGTTTTCATTAGAAGCGCTATTTTCAAATTCCATTTTGATTTCTACTCGTACATTATTATTTACTGATTTTCTTGTCAATGCTAAAAGATTTGTTATTTCATTATCAATTTGGTTAGCATGCTGGCATTTATTTCGAGTTGGTGATGTTCTCTTGCCTATGTCTTGGTCACAACGGCCAAGCACTTGCAAGAAATGTTATAGAGCACCGGTGTATACAAACGCAGATGCCATCTTTCGTCCTTCATGTATGTGGATCGGAAATAAGGCTTATCTGACCTGCGTTTTATATGCATATCTAATGCCTTCAGCATCTTTTTGTTGTTCGTTTGCAGCCTGATAGTGTTACAATTATGATTCAATAACTATACTTCATATTAAGTTGTTAAAGGATAAGATATTTTCACAGCTTTTGCTGCACTTCTACGCCCGCGATCACCCGGGGAAGTACCACCGCCCCTCACAAACTCGGTATAAAATAAAGTATGCCTGACTTTTAGGGTTGACGGATGGTCATTCCTACTCTTTTCTTTTCCCACTCCTTTGCCCTACAAATCCATAATCCTGACCCAACCCCACCCAATAAACCCCTTCTATCTAATTTACCAGGTTGACAAAGCACTCACAACTCTCCAAATGTTGTGTGCGTCTATGGGCGATGGGAACCCTTAGCATCAGATGAACCGTCTGCTTGTTTCCCTTTCTAATATTGGTAAATAAAAAAATATTGCACGCTAGAAAAAGGTACTCATTTACTATCATAACACAATAAGTTTATCCAAATAAATGGAAAAAAATCATGCGACTTCAAATTACTACAAAATGCCTAATTGCCAATTTAACTACGTCAATGCAGTTCTCGATTTTAAGCCCATTCAATCGGGAGGAGCAGTGCGTAGAGGAATAGAGGCTGATCCAATAGGGAAGCCAAGCAGATTGCATCTCACTAAGCTGCATTTGCGAAATTAAATTATGAGGAAGCGACGCGACTTGTTTCCGCCCCTACCAAACCTCCTGCACTGGTTACCGCGCCTTTGGATTAAATTTATATTAAATTCTTAATGTTTCATTGATGGGAAATTAATTATCGATCAAATATGATGCGATAGTCGTATGTTGCATGCAGTCATAATAGCCGTGGTAGCTCAGTGTCCGGACGCTTGTCTTCAACTGTGTTTACTCAAGGCGAACCTGACTTCGATCCCCGGTACCGGCACCAATGAAATTGTCAAGTTTCTACTTGCGATCTTAAGTGCTGCATTACCACGTGCTCGGCGGTGAAGAAATAATATTTCTAAGATATGTGACCCTTGTTATTGAGGATGACATAACCCAGCTGCGGGATAAATTCAAAATAGGCTGTTAATTACTTTTTTTAAATATCGAAAACGAAATCACAAAAAAGGCAAATTTACATTTTATTTTGACACTAATTTGTTTTGTTTAAAATACAAAAAAAAAATTGGTTGATGTAAGACAATCATTTTTCATTGACACCAAAAATATTTTTTAAATATAATTGTGGTACATAAAATGTTCCCTTCGTTTTTCTATCTATTAATATTAGAGGTCAGCAAGAGTTTAGTAAATGTCACATTTGTCAATTTGCGAAATATTTATTTAAAATTTCTTTTTAAATTCCTTTACACATTTGGCGTTTTTGTGTAATATGATATGTAAAAACAAGAAGATTGTGTGACTTTTTTGGTAATTTAATATTTTTCTAATACATACAATACAAAAATATTAGCTTTCTGCTCACCCACTACACGAAGATTTTAAATATAACTAATCTCATGCTTCTACAATTCAATTTCATGATAAATTCGACGCTGTCCATTTTTCAAAGTACGAACTTAATTAAAAAAAAAGATTTCAAATTTCTTATCTTGCTAAACTTATCAATAGCGACTATACAAAAATTTGTAAGATCCGTTGTAAAATAGAAAATATTCTTTACACATTTGAATGTCAAAAAATGTAACCTGGACATGACATTAAGCATAGGAACACAACTAATACAATTTTTTTTATGATGTAATATATGATTGCAGCGCTGCAGCAAAAGAAAACAGATCGGACAAACATTTTTCCTTCACTTCCAAGTTGGATGTAGACAATGTTCTCCAATCTCAAGTAATCCGATTTCACGGACCGTTAATTCGAACGTAGTGTCAGTTAAGGACCGCTTCCACTGTCCGCCCCTGCTTGTATCCTGAAAACTATAATGGACTCAAACGGAAATAGAAATGGGAAATGTTTAATTTCAGTAGCTTTTTAACCGTGGAAGCAAAACAAAACAGTAACTGTAGGTGATATTTCAGTCTATTGTTGTATAGAAATTGTTATAATTAATATTTAAAAAAAAATAACTTTAGTTCATCTGTATGATATTATTTGTATGTTCGCTACCTTTTATACAATTGATGCCTTTCAAGAAAAGCAATTTACTTTCATGAAATAAGAAAAATAACTAAAGGTATGGAATTAGTTTGAGCTTGAATAAAAAAATAAAGTTTGCCTTTTAAATAGTAATTGACAGTTATCAACATTGCATGTAATACTTACGGTTCTTTTTTTTGTATGGGGAAGGAGGCAAACGACCAAGCGGCTCATCTGATAGTAAGTGATTACTGCCGCCTATGGTCTCCCGCAATACCAAAGGAATTACAGGAGCGTTGCCGGCCTTTTGGGTAAGAGTACGCTTACCGCTGGAAACAATTAATTTCACAAGGGTGTCGTGCGGGACAGAAAATAACGTCGAAAACGCACTGTGGTGGATTGCCAACCATCGTGGTGGTATTTGGTTGATTGTCACGTCGTACGATGAACAAACTGTCCAGCGGGTACCAATCCGAACAATTTCTCTGAACACTCCCCGTGGTAAATACGGTATATATGCTTAGAGATGCAACATCTCTTCGCAGGGCTAGTGAAATTAGCCGATCGGAAAGTACTGCATCGTCTACAATTCGAATAGCTCGACATTGGATGCGGTCAAATGGAAGGAGCTAGTAAAGGGGTAACCCAGTCCAGAGGTGAGGACAGTATTCCATGTGTTGCCGTACCTGCGCCTTGTATAGCTTCAGGCGGTCTGACGGCTGAAAATACTGCCTCGCTTTGGTGAGCACGCCAAGCTTTTTAGAAACCCATTTGGCTTTACCTTCCAAGTGACCGCGGAACTGTACGTCGCTCGATATATCGAGGCCAAGAATTCCGATCGATGCTGTGGCAACCAGGAAAGTGTTTTTGAAAAGAAGAGATGCAACAAAAGGTTTCTGTGGGTTAAATTGGGGTCGTCTAAATTTAGTCGTCCCCAATCCGTGATTTTGCTAAGCAAAATCTCGATTTCAGAGACAAGCTTGTTCCGGCACTCGTCGTTGCGGTCCTGATAAATATTTGCCCGGCTGTTATATAAGGTGTCAACTGTACTCTCATCTACATAGCAATGAATGTTGCTGATGCGCAACAAATAATTGATATGTAGAAGGAACAGTGTGGGAGATAGTACGCAGCCTTGTGGGACACCAGCGTTCACAAACATGGCGTCGGAGCGTGCACGGTCGATAACGACCTTGATGCTCCGATCTGCAAGGAAGCTGGTTAAATACGCGTTAAGACCGTTGGCAACTCCCGGGCGCACGTCCTCAGCACTATAGCGGGAATTCCATCGGGCCCACTCGACGTATGAAAATCAAACTGCTTCTGTTTTGTTGCACAAAAAGTGAAAGCGTACTTCATGCATTGAGTGCTCACAACGCGGGATGGTCGGCGGTTACCCCCATCGACCAAAATCGAGTTTGACGCAAAAAAAATGCACAGAAGATCGGCTTTTTCTTTAGCGGTATGGACCAACGATTTATCTCCGCTGTGCATAGGTGGTAAAAATGGCGTACAGAAGTTCCCTTGGACAGATTTGGCAAGAGGCCAAAAAGCGCGAGTGCCCGAAGGCAGACGAACTACTTTCTCGCTAACTCTTATAGCGAGAAGCTATCTTGCACTCTCGCTTATGGCGAGAAGCTATCTTGCAGGAGCGACTGAACCAAGGTTTAGATTTACCACCGATAAGAACGACAGAGGATAGGTTATAAAGTCCCATTCCTTAAAGTCGGCAATCGAATCGGCGACAGCGCTCGGATCATCCAGTGAGAAGAAGTGAAATTTGCCTTCAGAGGTAGGATGCAAAGAAGGACCGCATCCCATCCCAATCCGCTGACCCATAGTGCCACACACGGCGGTGCCCCACAGTTAGTGACATTATCTTCATCCTTTTGTAAAATACGCGACAGATAAACATTCCCTCGTTCCCTTCTAGTTATATGTTTAATCTTAACGATAAAATAAGTCTTCAATGTCGGCGAGTAAATATTTTTACTATCAACCTGTTTACTACTTCTTCTTTTTTACCCGAGAAAAATCTAACTGATCACTTAATATTTACAACATAAAACCATGCATAAAGTAAAACGGCACATACACATGGGATCCACGAGCGGCTGGAATATCCACTAGATAGCTAAATTTTATTTTATTATATTTCATAAAGAAGCAATGTTTGGCAAGAACGAGTAAAAAAACCCTTTGTAATACTCATTTGTCCTTAATGATAACTATTGAAATACATAAGATTCAGTGCAGAATTACTGAAAATGGATGTTGAACTGAGCTGAAAAATTTTTATGATATTTAGTTACGCTAACAATATATACAGGTAGTACAGGTTTTGGCTTAAATTCAAATCTTTATGAAATTTACAGGTATTAAATTTTCAAATTCAAAATCTTCGAAGAATATTGTGAAATCTATTTCAAATTAATTTTCTTCATCTAATCACCGTACCATATAGGACTAAATTTGACAACCTTGTCCTTTGAAGTCGCTGGTAGATAGCACTTCTTAACTAGATTGCTCCTATCTACCAAACGACATCCTAAGGTTACGTTTATGAACTACTTTCCCTTATTACAAAATAATTGGCTTATAGTTAGATAGAATGAAAAAGTTATCACAAACCGCTATCAATGAGTGCTCGCGCAATTAAAAGAAGTTTCCGTGTTCAAATTTGTATTTCGAACCACCCGCTTTAAAATTCTTTCTCACTTCGAATTAGTTAGGCTAAAGGTAACTAAATACAAAGTCAAAGAGAAGCTCCAGACGAGCAATCTATTTTCATCTGTGCTAATAACTCGACTTCATTGAAAGCGCATTTCTACTTATAAAACTTTGCGCGATCGGGTCATAAGAGCGTGATGGCATTCGCGTAATGGCTTTGGAATATTTGCCCACGTACCACAGACGAACGTTGAAATATTTGTCTTAATCGATAGAAATTATGTAGGTTTATTTCCACTAGATCCTTTACAATCATTAGGGAGAGCGTACTCTTATGTACAAAGCTGGTATTTTAACTACTTTAGTATTATAAATGCCCATTGCGACGATAATCAGTTACCATCAAATGAATCATTTCATTATTTCTCTTTGAAAAGTGCGGGTAATAGTGCTGTGCTGTGTAAAACTTATACATTATAAAAAGTACAGTATTATCGCAGTGTCACAGAAATATAATACATAACGATACACAAAAATTAATTTATAATAATACTTGGTTTAAAATATACATCTTTGTACAAATATATCTCGACCCGAGTCAATTGATTTTATTTTATCTATTTTTAACTGACTTTAAAAACGAAGAAGGTTCTCGAACCGAATGTTTCTGTATTAATAAGGTATGCTCAAATGTATTTCTGTCATTTATGTACGGATATTGAAAATTCTTTATCTACTTCCGGTGGTCCCTACATTTTTTAAGAAAATATTCTATTCTGTTTTTAAATCAGAATAACATTAACTTATTTATTTATTTATTGGGTGCATAACAAATACAAAATATACAATCATTAGAAGCCCTGTAGCCTATGATAGTTTA
>JAOCPS010280834.1:0-22768 GCA_025505425.1 Graphium colonna | reverse complement strand
CGTATTATGAGAGATTATATGTACCTAATGAATCCGGTGTGGATTACTAGTTCCTTAATAAGACTGAACATTGTTGTAAACTTGAGAAAATAAGCATCTATATACAGATAGACAAAAAATCTGCCTCAGTGCCCAGGGTGGTAATTTTTTTTTTGAAAATTATATTTGCCTACCTTCATATATATCCTTTCAAAGAAAAAAAATATTTTGAAATTTGGTTTACAATTGGCAATAAATAACAAAAGTACCCTTTTAAGTCGGCTAAAAAAAGCATTTTTTTTTCAGTGGGACGGCATTTTTTATTGCCAAGAGGCGGCACTAACGCCAAATTCGGCCCTGAATATGGCAACTTTTTGTCTAGCCGAAGCCGTGCAAATTAATATCGGCAACAATTTGTGAAGGCACGTTTATAGCATTTACGGCAGACGGAGTTTCGGCGATGACTTGACGTCTCCGCGATTTAATTAAGAGCCGAGCAATTAATTATCATGAATAAAAGATCCCCACGGAGTCCCTCCTCGAGGTAGGGTGGCCATTTGTCACGTTTTTGGAGGAATTCTCCAGCTGAAATTATTTGTTTAGATGTCCTGAATAACGAGACCTTGTTACATTGCAATGTTTTACAAAATGGTAATAAAGATTGTGGACTACTAGCTTTCCCGCGGGTTCGCTCGTACACGTGTATTTTTTTTAATGAATTTTATTAAACTAAAGATTTATTTCGCAATACTTCCTCCTTTTGATAGTACCTATGTCTTTATGTACGGAGGCTATCGTGTTACTGCCACTAAGGTATTATCTAAAAAAAATTTGGACTTTTCCATAAACAAGTATATTAAAATCAATTTTACATTTTATATTTATTTCAATTCTTTAATAATTGTATAAAAGAATGGTCACCCTAGTGGAGGACACGTAAAAACTAAAGCGATTGATTTTTGGAGCTAACCCGTCTGTTTTTGTCGTCTCATCGGGTTGTCAGATTAATAATTGGATTAACGAACGTCTATATCGGCATTTGTAATATTCTCGAACGAATTTTATGGAAATATAGCAATTTGATTTGATTTTTAACACTCTCATGGGCATTAACTTTTCTTTAGAAAAGTGACACTTAAAAAAAATTAACGATGAAAATGCTTTACTAATAATGTAATATCTTATTCAATATTATTTATTATGGAATGGAACCGTATAGAATTTTTTTTATGAAAAGGCTTTACTTATTTTTAGTACAGGATGATTGGTGATTCACCCACCATATGGAAGGAGAGCACTCGGTAGTCGATTGTGATCATATTTATGTAATAAAATTATAGGCATAGTTTAAGCGGAAATTTATCGATGAATGCACAGCTGGTACGCGCGTGGCCGTCGACCCCTCCCCCCGCCGCCTTCTGTCTCACTCCGGCCACGCCGTATCCGCTTAGATGAACATTAAATACGTGATTATTTTTTTTAACTTTGGAATATAGCTGGGGTAAATCAATTTTTTATTTTTAATAATATTTTATCCTTTATATATGATCCCTACATATAAGGTCTTACAGTATCGAAAGTGATTCACCAGTCCCTCTGTATGTATAGATTATTCTACATTGATTTGGTTACAACAATGTAGTTTTCCTAGTATAAAAAATCTGAATATGCCTTTCTTTTATACAACAACGATGGGTTTGAAGTTTTTTTGCTTAGGGGTAGTTTATGGCCCGGGGAGTGACATGTAGTCTATGTTTCATTCCGGGATATGCAAGGCTCTTGGGTCATAAATCTAAAAGGTATGCACGCAGACAGATGGCTGCTAAAAGGATACGTGCCTTAGTAAAACTAGTAACGTACAAGCGTATTTTTATATTTTTAATATCTTTATTTTTTGTATCAATTAGAAAATAAAGATTTATACTCTCTATAGAAACAGCAAAACCGACTTCAAATGCCTTAAAAGCTAACGTTCATGAAACAAATTTTTTAGTTATTTTTATTTTAAAAAAGAAATAAACAAAAACCTATTTATGGTTATATATAGTTACAAAATGGTATAAGACCACCGTGTAACTATAACTATAACCAACTTTCAAATAATATTTATTTTTAGTTTCAAAAATCTATTTCCGCCAATATTTACGATATTAGAAAATAAAGAATTACCCAAAAGTTTCTTAATGTCTTCAATTATTTCTGCAAACGAAATATTCATCGTGTACGGACCATAAATTAAACAAATATTTGGAACAACATCCTCTTTTAATATTAAAAGGTTAGTATAACGAATAAAATGATGTTTGATTATTTACAATGTAATGTTTTATCACTCACAATTAACGAACATTTAAATTTATCAATAAAACATTTTAATCAACCTATTTTTGTGAGGTTCATTTTTATTACAGCGAAAAGAAAGCAGAAGTTCTCGATGTCAGCTGTATATAGTAATTTTTATGTATGTTTACTTATGATTACTATATTCATGGTTAATTTTTACGAAAAGGTTAAGTTATTTGTAGATTGCAAACCTAAGGGTAGAAAAATTTTATATCAAACTTATTTAAGAAAATATTTTTTTTATACATTGCCTACTAACATAATTCTCGTTGATGATATTGTTATTAAATTAAGAATTTATTATAAAAGTTTGAATATATTGTTATTAGCAATTTATTAAATAAATTCCTCCTTCTAGACTTATTACCAAATTATTTGGGGTCGGCTTCTAATCAGTTTTTACACACAGCGACTGGCATCTGACCTCCGCAACCCAAAGGGATAAACCGTATTAGACGGATTAGTTGTCAGGTTATTTGAAGGCACTGACATCCTTTGACAACTGCCAAAGGTGTTCTTGACAACCGGGACCGACTTTTTACATCCCCATCCGACGCATGGATCATCTTTCTTTTCGGGCAATCAGGTAATCAGCTCGCATTGCCCTAAACCAACCAAGAAACAGCAACACAAAGTTGTTGTTCCCCCGCGGGATTCGAACCCACGACCTCCGGTTTGAAAAGCAAGCGCCTACACCACTAGGCCATGTGGCGGCGTTAGAAAATGTTGAGTTAAAATTATCTGGTGCCATTTATTATTGCTATCAAAGGTTACCTCAATTTTTAAGGTCGACATTTATTACTAACGATAGTCTGAAATTCAGGAATAAGGCCAATAGTCCGATAACGTTCATTGTCGTAGCAAGTTTTTGAATTTTAATTACAAGATTAACGATTGTTTAATTGGCCTCACGAGTAAGGTCTCTAGAGTTCAGCCGAAATACATTTTATGTGTCTATGTATGTTTCGCGATATCTCTCACATCAGGGGTTCAAATAAAGTGAAATTTTGAATTTATGTAGGTAATATTAGTACAATTTTTATGTTTGTTTGTCATCAAAATCGGGTTAGTAATTTTTGAGATACAGCGTGAACTCCGATTCAACGGAACTCGTCACTCGATTTAACGTAACTCCATAAAGCTTCGACATCACATGGCTTTGATTGGTTTAGCTTACCTTTTATACAATGATACACTCTTACCATTTAACGACAACTGTCTATAACGCCATAAAATGTACAGTCTCTTTAGTGTTCTTATAGTTTACACTGTATTTAAATAATTTTAAGAAATAATGTAGTCGCGAGTTCGCAGTGAACTATTAATTTCCTTACTAACTGAATTCTGGTATATGGGTAGATATGATGCATATTCGATGTTTAAAGTAATTATGAAACCTGTATAATTTTCTAGATATTGAGATGAGCCGGAATGCGAATTTGGATTAATTACAACGTTATAATAGTTGTATGCACAAATATTGTGTTATTCAAATCTGAAAATTAAATCTTTTTTTATTGAAAGTAAAACAAACGAGCAGAAGGTTCACCTGATGTAAAGCGATCCCTTTAACCATTGACATCTGGAGAGTCGAGAGTGCGTTGTCAACCTGGGTAATTGGATAGAATACGTTTATTGGATAGGATGGGGGTCGGGATTAAGGATATGGAGGGGAAAGGAGTAGGAAAAGAAAATGGTAGAAATGGCCATCCGGCAACACCAAAAATCACGGATACTTTATTTTATGCCGACTTTATAAAGGGTGGTGGTATTTCGTTGGGCGCGGCCGTAAAAGTGCAGCAAAAGCTGTGATAAGTTGTTATGCTCTACCTCCTAGTTCATGGAAATATCATTTTACAAAGGGAAAAATAACCTTTACTCTTTTCTTTAATCCTTATGCCCGTGTAAATTGCAAAGAAATATTGAAAAAAATTATAGTGTAAATAAAGTAATGATAAAAAAAATTAACGTAACGTTTAATTAAATTTTTACTATACGCATATTAATTTTTTTCTTTGTACCGCTTGGCCATTTTACTCTCATTTGATAACGTCAACTGTGTTGTTATCATATGATTGTCACGATAAGTATCGATAAACTACGCACAGTGACAACAAACAAACCGAATGATTTAATCAGCAATTATTTGGCGAAAAATATGAATTAATTTCCGTTATTCAATTTTTTTTAAACTCTGTACTCACTGTGAGGACTATGGTTTGTGTTGTGAGGACGTTTTAAATATATGATTTCCATATACACAAATATCCAAATCTGAAATAATTATCTGTAGGACAGCATGTAAGTGACCGTATTTCGGGACTCAAATGTGGTAGGGCAGGTCACATGGCTAGACGCAGTGACAGAAGGTGAGCTAAGGTGCTCACTGATTGGTGGCCAAAAAACGGATACAGGAACAGAGACCGTCCAGCTGCGCGGTGGCCCTATGATATCCAGAAGACCGTGGGCGTCATCTGGCCCAGATTATCACAAGATAGAACAAAATGGCAAAAGCAAAGGAGGCCTTTACCAAGTAGTGGGGTCAAAAAGGGTGTTGATGATGATGATGTAAATAATTGTTCCGTGTGGAATTCGAATCCACGACCCGTTACCTTTAGCTACTGCGCTAACTGGACATCAGAATTTTATCGATTTCAAACCTTAAAAAAAAACTTATCCCATGTAACTCATTGTCAGGTGTAAAAAGTAATTTGTAAAATATAATCTTATATCCCGGTAATACCTTGGAAGTTCGCTACAATTTTCCAGGAACGCGGGCGGAATTCCGTCTCCCGACAATGTGACAAATTTTATCACTTGTCCGTTGTGATTTATATTTCCAGTCACGTTAAGCGAAAAATTCGATTGAATCGACCAAATTGGTTTGGTTCCCAATCAGTGCGCCAGAAGCCGCTGGCGTAACAATGCGTTTTAGTTATTTTTGACTGTGTATTCTAGATTAATAACTTATTTAACTGCACCCGTAGCCTATAGACTGTTTACAAACCCGTAGCCCTGGGTTCAAATCCCACGATGGGACACTAACTGTATATAAATGTTGTTCTTTCTATAGCCAGATTGACTGTACATTAACAAGGTCCATGCTTCGGATGGACACTTAAAAAGTCGTTCCTTGGTTTGAACTTTCTGTTGAAAATAGAAATAAACGAACATAGGGTGCACTTTGAATCATAGATATATTTGTTCACTATTCTATAAATCACACAGTTGTGCAAACTCTATTAGATTACCACCTAGATACTTATAGATACTATTAGAAATTACATAAATAGTTTTAATATTTGTTAACTCTTGAAGACAGAAGGAACGCGATAAAATTATCTATTACACGTAGGGTATTTTTTCCGGACATCATCCTTGCTGAGCGAAAATGTAACTGCAATGTAGTATTATGAGGTTTTGGTCAGGGAATTTGCCGTACCATTATTTCAGCTTCGGAATATCTATATGTTGCTTTAAAAATATTTTTATTTAAATTTTAATTAAAAACTTTACGTTTTGGAAGAAGAATGACTTTCTAAGAGACATCCAAAGTTCTCAAGGGGTTTTAGTCCTACAGTAACTAATATAAAAATAAATCAATAATACCTACTCCAGACTTTATGTAGCTCTGGATCACTCGTGTCCAGACCGAAACACAAAGCTAGAGAAAAGTGTAATTTAACTATGAGAGTTATATTTAGGATAACCGATTCTTGTCGCTTCTATACGCTTTTTAAATTTTTAATCGAAATTTTATCGCGTGATTGGTCATTAGACACCTTTAAGTAGGACGTGATGCAATGCCACGTTAAGCGGTAATGTCTTAATTCTGAGAAGAAAAACTTATGAAGGTAAATTTTCTTATAAAATTTGGCGCAAAATAAAATTGGCAGGAAAATGAAAATTACTCAGTCCATAATTTACTTTTTCCTCAATATATTTAATGAAATATGAACGGAACTATTTAATCAAATTTATTGCGTTTTTAATAAAAGCGTTCGACAAAAGTAAAGGAAGTAATTAATACAGATCGACTATTATACCGTAACATTAATTTATACTGTTAAAATCGTTTTATTAATTGTACCGTTTATTTTTCCAGGTAAATACAGCTGTTAACCCAAAAACCGTACTTTCATTGAATAAGTACACGATAAGTATCAATGTGAGTGTAATTAACCCACATCGCATTTCGTCTCAAGGATTATTAAGTTTCACCTCGCGAGTGTTTTATGACAGCGTCGACGAGGCGGGAAAGGCGCCATCTTGCCTCATCTGTCAACTGCACGTGGGCGATTCCTCTTTTAAAATTCCATTCTGCGAGCGCGGGAATTATGACGTCATTCGTACCTAATGGACAGTATCATACTGCGGTGTGGTTATTCTTTTTTTTTAGTCTATGAATTTTGAAGCCGAGTTCGAAGTCAGTTAGTGGAGTTGACTTTTGCATATTGTGACATTTAATTATTTTTCTTGAACTTTGAATTAAGAGTTTTATTTTTCAATGAATCAAATGCAAGTAACGAAGTATTCTACCAGGTGTTTACTAACTTGAATAGTTGTTGAAAACACCTAGTAGATTACTTATAAAATATATGTTGAATTTAAGTAGACTTAGATTTGAAATAGTTCAGATAACGTACTTTAGTTTATGTAAAATGATTTTGTACTTTTTGATAATTTTGTTTTGAAACCTTAATAATACAGTAAATTATTGAGTATAACCACTTCATAAAAAAGGCTTTTTGTTCTTACGAATGGGTGCTAACATGAAATAACTTGTCGATACTTTAATTCGCAAACCAGCTAACTCCACTTTTGTCAAAAACGTGGAGCTAGTAAAGACATGATTAGCAAAAACTTAAAATGTAATGTTACCAAAATTGTTTGAATAAATAATTTTCGAAAACTTGTCTAGTTTCTCTACGCGCTTATCTTTTTTTGTATATAGATTGAGAGATTTTTATGGTTTTTATGGTTTCCTTGAAAAAAAATATGCTGAAATGGAGTTAGTTGGTTTGCGAATTAAAGTATCGTTGTGTTAGTTGTGTAGTGTTTGTCATATTAGAGCTTCAGATTAAATAAAGTTAATTTATAATTTATTTATGGCCAGTTCATCAATGCACTTTGGATTGTAATGGAAATAGCGGTTGACACTGTTAAGTAATAACCAATAAGCCTTCCATATTTGTGTCCGCAATCAAATAACCTCCTAATTCCTTTAGCACAGCACTATATAATATGAGATTAATCTGACCTGTCAATGCATATAGCTAATTTATAAATGTTTTCCGTTTATTATCATCATATAATCTACAAGTACATAATGAAATCCGATTTTGGTGACAAAACAAAGTAATAAAATAGTCATAAATATAATTCGGTCGTCATTTTCTTTGTGGGTGTGGATATGGTAACTATATTTATTTATTTATTTATTTAATTTTGAGGAAAATTACATAATATATGTATTATAAAGTATCTGAATTAGAAAACCAAGAAATAATAAAATCGACACGCTTAACACTTAAAACTTAAACTTAAAACAATGTTTACTTACTTATTTATCATCAAGTATTATATCTTTTTAAAACAACTAACGCTGCCATCAATAAATCAACACTTAACTTTGTAAACAAAATAAACAGGGTCACTTTAAATTTCATTTACTTGTATTAAAACGTTTGTACACAAACAGAAAGTAAAACAATAAACGAGACTAAAAACACATAGGGTCTTATTTTCGGGATTTTCATTTATGGAATTTAACTATTTATTAAATTACCGTGCCATTCTCCAGCGACAATGGCCGAGCGAAGCGCGGTCGACCAGATATTTATTTTAATGAGACTTATTTTGATGTGACCAGGAATATTGTGCATAACTGTCTCCTTTGTTACCAACGACTCGACAAATATAACTATGAAGGACAATCGTACAATAAATCGACGTTTTCAACATTTCCTAGCGTAGAGTTTTGCTTAATACCAAAACTTAAATAATATCGCAGCAAATTAAATTTGCCCATGGAATATTCTCGAATTCCTCTAGTCCGTAGTAAACGAATCTCGGTTTAGTACAATCTGCTAATTGCCGCCCTTATTCCTATATTTGCCTCATCGGATTTTGGACCGCGCTTAACCCCGGTTCGGTATCGCTAAGGCTGTGTGTACACTGGGAGGAGTCGCGATTTCTTTTGTGTAAAGATCTTTTCTTAACTTCAGTATTGTTTATTATGGAAATGAAGACAAACGAGCAGACGGTTCACCTGATGGTAAGCGATCCCGTCCCGAAATTGGATACATTAGGTTTATTGGGCGGGATGAAGGATTTGGAGAGAAGAAGAGTGGGAAAAGAAAAGGGTAGACATGGCCATCCGGCATCCCCAAAGGTCATGCCGACTTTATAAAGGGCGGTGTTGCTTCCCCGGGAGAGCGTGGCCGTAGGAGTGCAGCAAAAGTGCGCTAAATTCAAAATTAATGTGCGGATGCAATGTACAATATGAGTCTATGGTTGGTGGTGGCTAAGTTGTCGCTAGTGGTTTTTATTTATTCTCTTTATTACATTTACCTTAAGGTAACAACGGTCAGACTTGATGCCACTAGGCATTCTCTTCCAGTCAAATTATTGTATAGTTGATTCAGTGCAAAATTCCATCTATCCATCAATCTTTCCAGGGAGGGAAAGTGCATTTGGGTCTGTCATACCCTAGCAGATTGATAGGTACTCCCTATTGCAATATACTTTTTTGTTCAAGCCATTATTTTCTGAAATGCGCTTCGTAATAGGGGTTTAGTTTTTAAAGTCAATATTCGAGAGCATTTGCTCCATAGTCTGTCGGCAGATTAATTCCATTTTAAGATAAATTTATATGTATGTATCATTGTATATATTTATAGATATATATGTAAATATAAATTGTGTATTTACGTATTACGTTAAAGATATGCCTGTATTTATGTAGCTTAAACATTGAATAGCATTTTTTCTCATTAAAAAAATGTTTTTTTAGCACCTATCCATTTTTCTTTGAACCATCCAAAAGTTGATCCAGAAAAAATGTCATCAGGCATTAAGTCTGCATGTGTACAATATTTGTGCAAAAGAATAGATAAAAAATTATACGCAGGTTTGGCGTAATTGCTATAAGAAATACGTTTACTTTTCTACAGCTATACAAAAGTACCCTAGTGGAGACAGAGCTTTAGAACAAAACTTCCCCGCATTTCTGACAGGCAAGTGTCGTTGACGAAAACGATGAAACTTAAATTATTTCGCGCACAGCGTACAGCCGATTTTCCGAACGAATCCGGGCCCCGGCGACCCCCGAAATTAAATAAGTTTTATTTGCCGCCAACTTGGTATTCCCGCGCTAATGTTTCGCAATAAATACCGTAATGGCGGATGCCTGTTGGTTTTAATGCTCCAATAGCTACGAGTCATTGGATTTCGTGATATTTGAATGCAAATGGTTTAGTTGGGTTTAGTGCATATTGAATAAATCCGATACATGTTATTGTTTACCGTAACAATATTTATGAATAATTAGAATGCTTCATGCCCATGCAAACCAGCTAACTCCATTTGAGCACTTTTTAAGCGTGGAAAAAATTGCTCAAATTGAGTTTAAATAAATACAGAAGAGAATCAAATTCATCGCATAGGGAAACTAAACAGGTTTTTGAATAACGATTTATTCAAATCATGTTTTGCGAACTCTACGTTTTTGACGAAAGTGGAGTTGGTTGTTTTGCGAATTAGGGTATCGAAATGCTTCTTCTCTTCTTATTAATCCTTCTTTTTTATTGTAAGGATGGCACCTGATGTTAAGTGATCTCGTCGGTCATGGACACACAACATCCAAAAAACCTGTGTGCGATGTCAGCTTGAGAATTTGAATAAAATAGGACTATTGGATAGGGCAGGTCAGGAACAAAATAACGATTCGAAAGAAAAGAGGAGTAGGAAAAGAAATGCTCATCCGGAAACCCAAAGTATGTATGCTGACTTTATAAAGGATGATGCTTCTTCGGGCGAGTACGGACGAAAACGTGCAGCAAGAGGTACATGAAAGATGTTACGCTTATTTTTATGGCGGTAGACCCTTCTGGAATCAAATCAGGATCACAACCTGTCTGGAAGAATTGCAAGTTTAATCAACGTTTATGTAATTTTTATTGACGTGGAATGAAAAATGTACCTACTTCAGCAGTTCTTTTTTAATTTAGCTATTCGAAATAATTAGTAATGTTACTAACGATGTTGCCAGTAATTACGTATCAAAACACCTCTTGCAAATAAGACGAAGTAAACATTATGAGTTAACATCATAATTCCATCATGAATCATTCACGATCGGCACAAAGAAACATTGTTATTTGTTTGTGTGTTGTTATTTTATTATTATGAATATTTTCGAGCATACGGCTTTTAGATTGAAATACTGTAATACGTTTTGCGATATCATATGAAAAACATATATAAATCTGGCAATATAATAATGTTCAGGTCACATGTCACATTTTGTTAGATCATCTAAAAATCATGGCCTGCTTTAATTTGTCACTTGCGTTTTTCGTTTCCCTTTAGCGCAGTGGCTCCCAAACTGGGCGCTAGCGCCCCCCAGGGGGCGCTGAAACAATTTAGGTTGCCGCTGAACATCTCGCGTTTTTAGACAGTTGTTTAAATTGGGCTCTAGAGCTCTTCCAGATGGTATTCTTATTTTAGAAGGTTATAAATTTTTATGGGGGCGCTAGATATTTTTTTTCTAAAAAGGGGCGGTGGGCCAAAACAGTTTGGGAGCCACTGCTTTAGCGTATTTAATTTGCCTTAAGAAAAATGATTTATATAACTTTAATAGTTTTGCAAATTGGATATGTTTCTTTAATTTCACTACTATTTTTATTTTTTTGTGTGTATCTAGAATGTATCGGATCTTTTTTAAATTAATGGTATTGACACGTATAAATTTCGGCTTTCATACTTTATTTGTCAAATTTACAATTTTTTTTAAGTGGAGTTTGACATTTCGAGACCACAATGTGCCGCTAAACTTACTACATTTTAGTATACAAAGATTAATTTTACTTCAAATTTGAGTTAGGTAAAAATGACGAGAATTGAAACAATTTCCAAGGACGCGTTAATACTCCATTGAGCCTTGACGCGCGAAACTTTTTTACAGCCGCCATATTGATTGCGCGGGAATAACGGACGCGTTCCGTTACAAGCGGGTTAAAGACCTTTTTGACTCGGTTTTATTTTCCATAGCACAGCGCTGAGATTTATATTGTTTCTGCATAGAGTTGATATTTGAGTGAATATACTGCAGACAAAAAATAATGAAATATTCGCCTGTGAATTACATTGCGAATAGCCTCATTGTCCGGCTCATGGAATAGAGTTGAAAATGGTGTTTCCGTGGCATTATTTGGGGGCCTTTTGTCTGTTCTACATAATTTGGTCGAACTAAATGGCTCGAGTTGGCTTTGCCTCGAACGCCGATGTTGACCGAATTTGACAGGTTTCTGATGACCGCATACACATCGCGCTTCAGTGGGTCCTATTAACTTTATTTTCTATGTTATTTTTTTATATTGACCTGTTTTTTTCATTAGTAGTAGTGATGTGACAGGTATCCGGATTTTATCCGCGGATATCCGACGGAAAGAAAGTAACCGATAATTTTTCTGCGAATCATAGCAGATATTTTACCTTATTTATTTTCAATACATAGGTACTTGAAATTATCCATATAAAAAATTAAGTAGCAATGGAAATTGAAAACATAATCTGATTGTAATTGAACTTTGTTAAATTCCAATCAGATTATGATTTTATTTCTTGAAATCATATATTAGGCAACTTTATGTTGGAAACTTATACCTATAAATAAGCTACTATAGAAATAGTACATAACTCTAAGGTACTAAATCCACGATCATATAAAGCTATCAATTGAGTTATAATCTTTTTGGTAGGCTTAATAAAGTAAGAAAGAAAAGATCCATATCCGCGCATCCTGGCACTAAATAACCGTATCCGGATCCGTATTCCGTATATAATATACATTTTCCACGATCCAGCACATCACTAAATATTAGATGTAACATCTGCGTGCAAAACATCGATATATGATTATGACTATGAAGGACATGAAATTAAACGGATGTACTGTTTTAATTTACAATATTTTATTAAAGTGTTGGCCGGCTTTGAAGCTGATAAAAAAGAATAAAATTAAAAAATTACCAGTTACTTACAATGAGATATGACACATTATCTTTGGCTTATATTTTTAAAAACAAACGAACCACTTTGATCGGTTCAAAAAAGAGCTGTTTGTTGTTCTTCTGCATAAACATGTACGTTTGAAGTTCAATATTTATGTTTAAATTTCCGTATTTGCTGCCCTGGGGTAAATTTTACGTTTTCAAGGACTTTTTATGTGAGGATCATATATGTAGCATAAATGTAATATTAATTGAACACTGAATAAACGTAATCGATAGTTCGGTAAATAATTATTGAAACTGGACACGTCGCGAGCCGTACTTTTTTCGGGTCAATGAACTGCGCCTTCTGGCCATCTGTTCGTTGCCGGCATTGTATCCACGCTTCATATATTTATTTGAAATGTTGGTCAAAAACTATGCCCCTAAAACTTACATAAATATGATGACAATCGAGTACCGAGTGCTATCCTTTGATATCATTGGTGACTCGCCAGTCATTCTGTGTAAATTTAAAATTGTAAAGGTTAAAAAAGTTGATGTTGGACTTTTTATAAAATAAATAGCTGCTGCTATCAAGAATGATGTTAAGTTTTATGAAAATGAATTATATTTGAAATAAACGTGAATATAGGGATCAAAGGTATTCTGAAAGTTTGCGTGTCTGCCTCAAATTGTCTTTAGTTTCGTGACCACAACACTGCCAATTGGAAATTCTATTTGTACGGGGCATTTAAAATTTAGAAGGGTTGCGAAGGGATAATTTTGAAGGTTCACGATTATTGCTGGCAACTTTTATGTTTTTACATGAATAATTTAAACACCCGACAGTTTTGAATTGAAACTTGTATTAAATGTAAATGGACAATATTTTCAAAGTTTGGTTTTAATTCTGTATGATGGTAAAGGTTGAACTTATTAGACTATGTCAAAATAAATATATGGATATAGGTCAATAATAATTCAAACAATCAAAAATGTCTCTGTTGTAGGAAAATAATAGATAAATGTGTTATCCACGCATTAATCATAAAATAAACACATAGCTTTTGCTGCACTTTACGGCCGCGCTCGTCCAGGGAAGTATCACGGCCCTTTACAAATTTGGCATAAAATAAAGTATGCATGACTTTTGAAGATGCCGGATGACTATGTCTACCCTTTTCTTTTCCCATTCCTTTCCCCTCCAATCCTAATACAGACTCATCCTTTCCAGTAAACCTTTTCTATCCAATTTCTCAGGTTGACAACGCACTCGCGACTCTCCTGTAATGCATGTGTCTATGGGCGACGGGATTGCTTACAATCAGGTGAACCGTCTGATCGTTTGTTTTTCTTTCCATAAAAAAAAAAAAACATAAAAAGGAATTAAGTTTATTTAGACTGTCTGTCCTCAACATATTATACGTTCAGCCCCATCTACGAGTAGATGATTAATATTAAATGTTGCCACATACTATAACATTCGTTAACTGTTGCCCAAGCACGTCTAGCAACACTTAAAACTTTCGTCCCTAATAAACTGTAGACAAAGAGATAATTTCAACGCAGTCCGAAATCATCTTCGTATTAAATTGCTTCGCTAATTGTATTGGTCCCAAACGTTTGAAGTAGCTTTTAGCTGAATTATTAAATCACGTTTTGTTTACCAAAAGTTGAGCACAGATGTAACTTTGATCTATATACCTTTACTTTTGCGCTTGAATGGTTTAAAATCGTTGGAGAAGGCGATGGATGCTTTTAAATTTAATTGCTCAGACTCGATCGTTTGAGGAATTATAGGTTTTTTAAAAAAAATGTCAGTCCTGAATACAATTCACTTGATTTTTTATGCGATAATCGTCTTTGCAGTTGCGTTGCATATCTTGCTTGGATAGTGAACAGGAATAGTAATTTTTGCAGCATATATGCAAAATAAATCCATAAATGGGTACAAGTAATATGGGGAAAAATACTTTTGCTTTACATCAATTTCGCATATATTTGTCCAATAGGGTGACAAGTGCAGAGCGAGCTGTAAGAATATGCTCTACTAAACGTAAAATGTAATTAAATAATGCTACCCAGTAAAACTGTCATAAACACCCTGTTTGTCACATAGCTTGTGTAAAGATCACCAAAAACTACCAGTCAATTTTTTTTAAATTGTCAAACTGCTGCGTAAAAGCCTCTTCTAGGTATTATCCATTCTCACGCATCCACTGCGCGTTGGATCATATATCTAAAAAAATATTTTTTAGGTAAGCAGAACTATAAAAAGATCACCGTAGTAAAAATAAAAGAAAGCATTCCTAGAATAAACTGCTGTTCGTAATAAGGCACAATATTGTTTTAATTCATCGGTCCGGCAAATTTTGAAATTCGAACGTCAAATTTCAAATTTGGAACGTGCGAATTTCAAATTCCGGGCCCCGAGCGCGCGGGTCGCTTAATGACGGTCCGCGGGGCCTGTCAACAGAATTTCAATCACTGGCATACGCATAAATCGATGATATTGTCGGGCGTCACATTGCCCTGGGCATTTTCATTTTTGTCACTTCGCTTATGGTGTCCTTTGCAAATATTGCGCGTAAACATTGACACGGTCCGAGAGTGAGTATTAACATAATAACGAATCTTGGCCAGACCTTTCCAAGCTATACTGTAGTTTATTTTTTTCTTAGCGGCCAGTGGTGGACCAAGACCATTGTTAACAAACTAAAGGTCTTTTCATTCTTGCCTTGATAAGGCTATGCAATTAATTACATTAATTTTGACTTTTACGTTCTGTATATTGGGTTCAATCCTCAAGTGGTACGAAAAAAAATTATCACTCGAGTATCCTAAGCAAACATTGCGCGTAAATATTGACGCAGAGAGTAAATATTAACATAATACTGAAACTCTGGCAGATCTTTCCAAATGCAACAGTAGTTTACTTTTTTCTTAGCGGTCAGTGTTGGACCATTACACGATGATAACCCATTTTATACTGGTCAAAAAAATTGCCACATTTAATGCTGATGATCTGGCTCAGTTTAGTACACGTACTATATATTTTTAATATCTCAGTCCGTAAGCGTTAACTTAATGGTATAATAAATAATTTAACATGCAGTGATATAATCTCAAATGGTATGCATGTACAATCAATTATTGATAACAGCGACGCACATACAATCTATCCACGATCAAGATAACGTTAATCGAATATTGAATTCAGTTTCAATTATAGCGTAAACGCTTAATTATTGATTTGGAAGTATTTGTTTGTAAGTACTGGACTTAGCAGGTTTGGTTTCTTTTCGCGTCGTGACTAAAATGACTTATCTTTAAAAAAAAACACGCGTTAATCGCACTTATTTTTTTTCATTAAATTATTGCGTTATAGTATTTTTGAATCAATTAGATGTTGGTGAAATTTGCGTTCAAATATTCCCTTAGATACACAAGAGCACATAGAAGCAGGTGAAGCTAATTAAAGACTTGCCGACAATAAAGCTTACGGACTTGTCTTTTAATAATTTATTACATAGGAATATAGTCTATTAAGGACTGGTAGAAAATGACAATGACGACGGTAGGACTGAGATGTTGGTTGTCCTAAGACATTAGGACACCAGACATGATGATGTCATGTCTGATGTCTTACCCTTAATCATGAATGCTGTGAAGGGTTGGAAACGTCGGGTGATGAAATTAAAAAAAAAAATAAACCGCGATTAAAAAACTTTACGGATTTTGTAAAATTTGTTTAATTTGAAATGTCTAATATTGTCAAAAACAATGTTGCAAATTTTATTCTACTGTGAAGATGTTTTGGGCAACGTTAGTAATTACTTTGTACTTGTTGTAATACGTAATATATTGTAAAATGGTAATTGATGAAGGTTGTTACAATACCCTATACGCTGGTTTCGTTTTTAATAAAGTGAGCAATATACTCGTATTAACTATGACGTAGGTAATTTCTCTAATAATTCACTAATATAGTCACCGTTTAACTTAAATATATCGTAGACAAAAGGTATATCGTTTTTTCCCATCCGTTCCTAATTTCCATATTAAAACATACATACATGCACATTAAAATGTAATAATATAAAGCTTTAGTGATTCGTTCTATGAATCTTTTTAACAAAAACTAGTTATGTTCCGCGGTTCTCGTCCTATCATTATCTGTTCAGCTCCTTAAGGTCGCAGCGTGATGCTAGAGATCTAAATTGTTCTTCTTACATCCATCTATTATACACAAGGATTTTTAATTCCGAATAAGTAATTAACTTTATTGATTATGATAATTTGTGTGTGTGTGTGTGTGTATATATGTATGTATGCGTATGTGTAAGGAACAAGTATATAATATACGAGTATTATATGTATGCATAAATATATATGTAATTTTGTAATGTATAGTATAATTTCCAATCGCACCCTTAGGCATATTTTGTAGAAATATTTATTTATACACCTACCAAAATTTCTCTGTACCACCCAAAGGCTGACTTGGGCATTAAGTTCGTCTACGCAGAAAGTATAAATAAATAAATAATTATATACAAACATAAAAGTGTTAAACTATATTATTTTTAAAATCAATAAACTACCGTTAGTATTTATATGTGAGAGCAACAACACTGTAGTATATATTTAATGGCAACACAGGGAACGCCTTTGACAAAGTTCGAAACAAAGGAGCCCAAAAAGGAGGTGCAGTCTTTTTAGGTTTTTTTTTAAAACCCCCACCGTTGAGGTACGGTGTGCGGAAAATGAGCGATAGTCATCTCCGCGCACAATGTCTTAGAAATGGGAACACTAGGATTCTTCGTAATGAGAAGCCTCTTTCTAGGATATGTGTCACATGTGTGTGCTGCACACGACAAGGGTGAATGTTCTGGAAGGTTTTTCTCGTAGGCGTATTTTTAACCGACTTAAAAAAACGGTGGGAGGTTCTTAATTCGAATGTTTTTTTTATGTACCGATTTTAATTGTTTTTATCTTGTCGGGTATTCTTCCGGAATGGTCCATTAAAATTGTTAGTTTAGTAGTTTTTCTTTAAAATCAAAATTACAAAATTGATTTTATGCATTTTTACGCGAATCTCCGTCATTTATGAACCAATAAGGCGTTTGAAGTCGGTTTTATAATTTTCTGAGAAAATAAATAAAAAAATTGTAAACTAAATCTATTATAGTGGTTTGGGTTAGAGTTCATTTTGAAAATAGAATGCGAGTCGAGGGTTTGTTTGAGCTTGAATGTTTCGAAATTTTCTTAGTCATTAATTAACTTTCCGAGTATGTCTCTACTAATATTTAAAGCTGAAGGCTTTGTTTGTTTGAACGCGCTAATCACAGTAATTACTAGACCGAAATAAAAAAAATCTTTTTATGTTCGAAAGCTCATTCATTGAGGAAGGCTGTAATAAATCACGTTATGATCAATAGTAGCGTATAAGCAATGGAAAATGTTGCAAAAACGGGTAAATATTCTCGGGTAAAACCGTTAGAAGAAGCTAGTTTTTAAAATATATATCTTAAATCAGCGGTTCGTATGCTTTGTATGTTGGTTAAATAATACATATAATGCTTTGAGTCCTTATCACATAAAAAATACGGACATATCTATTGTGGTTTGATTTTCAAACATATAGAGAATCCTATTTCAAGTAAATGAAATTAAGAACATTCGTACAATATAAAATTCACATTTTATTAGTACATTAATTTTTCAGTTTTTAAGTTTTATCTCTTCATTAATATTGGCCTAGATTCATAAATCAATATGACTACGCAAAAATGCTTTTGAAGCACTCTTAGAATTTTTTTGGTTCAAGTTATATTTTAAGTTTGAATTTCTTAATGAATATTAATGATAACTGATGACCGGTTGGCGCAGTAGCTTACTTGGCTTCAGCGTCGCGGGTCGCGGCTTCGAATCCCACCCGGAACAAATATTATATGGTCTACAGGTTATGTGGAATTTATATTTCACAAAACGTCCTTGCAATTGAAAAACAAGCCGGTGCAACTTATCGTTGCGCAGTGATTTTTTTTGAAAAAATTAAGTATACGTAAAACATTCTTTAATTTTAATATGAAATTCAAATAAAAGGTAACAATCTCTTATTAGATAGATAACTACTTGTTATTACATAAACTATAAGGTTTCTTTGTTTTGATTTACTGATCATCTGACCTCCGAAACATTATGTCGTAAAGTTAAAATTTGACGCAGTGTCTTTTACGGCGTAGTCTGTCACTTAAAACGGGTATTACGCATACAAAACAATCATGTAGGTGAAAGCACAGGCCACGGCTTTTGTTTATATACAGGGTGGTTGGCGAGTCACCATTGATATTAAAGGAGAGTACACTTTGTACTCGATTGTTGATATTTATGTAATGAAATGAGGGATATAGTTTTCGACCAATTTTTTAAATAAATACATGAAGCGTGGCTACCATTTCGACAGCGAACAAATGGCTGGCGTAGTTCATTGACCCGAAAATGCGCCCGCGCGCTCCTTGTCCGTTAGGATGCCCATGACTTTCGTATATAATTACTCAACTTTCGATTAATATTTGTATATATTATATTTATTCTGTATATATAATCCCTACATATAACATCCTCAAATATTAAAGATAACTCACCAGTCACCTGTATATGGTTTTTATGCTCCATGCTTCGTTTTTTTATTTTATTAAAATTTCCCTTTGTATATCTCTGTCGTTATACAAAATTGTTATTTCTTATGTGGGTAAGGGCAAGACGGACTGATCATCCGACTGTCGGAAAATTAAAATAATCCATGTGTCAGATGGATATGTAAAAATTCGATCCCAATTTTCTGTGAGGTCTGATCGCGATCGCTCTGTGTAAAAACTGATGCTAAATCGGATTAGATGTCGACCCCAAGCGATTGAGGAAATAGGCTAGAACGAAGAAGAAGATAGAGTTATACCAATTAAACGTTCGATTTAGCGCTAACTGTCGGTTAAATTGTAAACAATGGGTCGAAACAAAATGTCTCACCAAGCCTTGTTGTCGCATTTTTGAGGCGCTCATTAAAATAAACGCCTGGGCTGTTGGGGTTTCGGCTTTTGTTTTCTTAAACGGCCCACGCTTTTGTTTAAACGTTTCCCATTTGTTTTTAAACCGTTCAAGTGGAAGTTGAATGCGGTAATGTGAAAGTTTCGAACAAATCGACACAACAGGCTGGCTGGCTACTGACAGCTTAGCCATCGGACGAAGAGATTTTTGGAAAACCAATCAATGTTTTTTACACAACGATTTATATGCAAAGAGTAGATAATTGCTTAAGAGATTTGTTTCTGCGGGGTTATATAATATAGTCACGCATGTGGACATGCGTGTGTTTCGCGTGAACTACAGAACTGCATTTGCAAACTTTCCTGTTTATGAATCGACAAGTTGTTGTCCGTGGTTTTACCTGTCCTATCATTATTTGAAAATCGAACCTAACCATTTGGATTTTATTATATACGAAAAGTTTTAATTCTGTCTCTTACTCCCAAGGATGGAACCGTGGTAGCTCAGTGTCCGGACGCTCGCCTTCAATTGTTATTACTCGAGGCGAATCTTCAATCCCCAGTTCCGGCATCCATCAAATTGTCAATTTTCTAGTTGCAATTTTGAATGCTAATTTACCACGTGCTCTGCGGTCAAAGAAAATATCGTGAGGAAAGCTGCATATCGATGCAGTAATATTTCTAAGATATTTAAAGTCCACCAATCCGCACTGGCGCTGCGTGGTGGACGTGGGTGGGTGGATGCCCTATACCCTCGTTCTAGAGGACGCCTTAGCTCAGAACTAGGATAATTTAAAAATAGGCTGTTAAAAAAAACCTACCAAAGATTATAGAAATTCTGCATTATTTTAGTATAAATTAATTGTTTTGCTATTCGATGGTCGTGTAAAACGTTTAGTCGTTTTGTAAATAAAATACATACGTTTTATAACTTAAGCCAAATTACGGTTTGTTTCACTAACTGATGAATAAAACTATCTTTTTTTCGAGCAAATATATTTCGGATTGAAAAAAACTCAGGATTTTCTGTGTTCCAATAAACCTGTTTTATTTGTTCCAATAAATGGAATAAGCATTTATCGAATATTTATCACAAATCAATCAAATATTTCCAAGGATTAAAAATGCCATAAAATTCTTTATGCCCATATCTGTACTTCAGCTACACTTACAATTCAAATATATATGTGTATTATTCTGTGAATGTATATTAAAATTCCTTCATATGTGACTATTCTTGTCCAAATTCGCCGTCGATATTTGGCAGATTGGATGATTTATTCTTTCATCTCGCCTTGTGACCGACAACCATTTGCAACGTCTGCTCTCTACGAAATGTTCGAGTAATTTTTTTATTTGATCAGTTTTCGGGACTCTTTCGTAGTAAAATACGATCATGTGAATTTTTGTAATGCGTTTCGCGCCCATCAATATGCCTAAATATCAAGTACGTTATTATTACTTCATTGACCAAAGTGAAGTTGTTAAACTGTTATTTCGTATTTTTATACCGAGTTAAAAAAAGGGGGGAATGTAAAAGATGCACATAACCCCCTTATGTAGGTTTACCGATTTCTGCGTCAGTTATGAGCTTGATTTTCGAATTTCTTTTTTTGTATTTTAATGATGGTCAAATTTTTTTCTCATAAAAATCAATTTAATAATTTCTTTTTAAATCAGAATAGCTGTTATAAATATGTCACAAAAAATTTCTGTTATTTAATACTTTGTCACTTTGAACTTGGATTATTTGTGGTATAAATGTTAAATAATGGAGGCCAAACATGGCTTTCTGACGTTCAGTAACGGTGATTTTAATTTTAAAAGTATTAATTCTAACTAAATTGACCAAAATCAACGCAGAAAGCACTCATCCTTAAGTCAGTGTTCAGACCTAAATTCAATTTGAATGGAAAGTCTGCACTAAATTAATTCTCGCGACAAGTTGCCGGAATTAAAAATTTGTAATGTTCAATTTAAATGAAAAGTAAACAAACTTAAGTCTTGCTTGCAACTTCGTTAACGGACATAATATTTTAAGTCGGGAGTTAAATAAGTTTTAAAACGATTCCCTTTTTCACCGTTTTGCAGATTTATCTACCATGCAGAAATAAATTGTAAATAAAAACGTTACAATGACTTATATGAATTCACGGCTTATATGAAACGGACAATATCCATATTTATATGTCATAGGCACCGTGCCGAGTTGCATCAAGTTCAAACATTTTGTTTTTGGAAAGTAGACGATAATAACTCCTACCGAAGTTATTTTCGCAAAGAAAATCGTTAAAAGTTATTTCTCTTAGAAGTAGTTTTCTTCATCGAAAAATTGCATACTAAATATCTATGGCCGATGGTGTAAACGTTATGTAGATAAAGCAGTATTTATACTTTAAATTAAATTTCCTGTTGATAAAACAAATCCATGAAGCTTAATATCGTAGAAAAATAAAACACTATAATTTTGATCGTAATGCATTAGACTTTTTGGTACCGCTTTTAGGCATTGTCCTTTAGATGGATGTGTATAAAACTTTGGGGGTTTTATTAACTATCTTTAGAATTTTTTTTCTAGACTTCAGTTCTCAAGCTATTTAATTTTTGGCGTTAATAGAATCAAGTTATTTTGCATTTATAATACTAATATATTAATAATATGGTTTAAATTAATCCCTAGTCGAATGTTGCTGGATCTATCGAATTATGTAGTCAGATCAAGTCTCGGACCGTAACGATCTTGAGTTACATCCCCGGAATAGATGTTCGGCCATAGCTACCTAACTGTTGGATTTGCCGTTTATTTTGAAGCTTAGCACGGGACTCAATCAAAACGATGATTAACTACGTTATAACTTGAGAATCTTATGTCCACATTAATTTTCTATTAGGATTAGAAATTTAATAAGGATTTAGAAAAATTACTATTTTAGTAGGTGCCAAAAATAAATCGAACAATTTTTGAATAGCCTACACCTGTTTTGATTGTGCTTTACGTACATAAATTACAAAAAATGTCTTCAATAACAAAATGAAAAGTTTATTAATTGAGGACAAATATAATTATAATTTATTTATTAAAAAAACTTTATGAAGTCGGCAGAAAATAAAGTATGCATGACTTTTGGGCATGCCGGATGGCCATGTCTACCCTTTTCTTTTCCTATTCCTATCCTCTCC
>JAOCPS010280617.1:0-13195 GCA_025505425.1 Graphium colonna | reverse complement strand
GAAGTCCAGTGTATCTAGAATAAAATGCAATGATGTAGGATTGAAAGCTTTTGTAAAATTAGCCGCTCCCAAATATGACAAGGACCAGGAGGGGCGTGCCAAGCGAGAGTGCCGTAAAGTTTATGAAAAAAAGTCTTTGAAAAAAGATCTTATAATTGACGATCAGATTTCCACGATGTTGAATACAACGAAAAAATCGTACCAAAGGCTAAGTTTTTTAAAATAAAATATAAAAAATTGATGAAAACGATAATGTTTCTAAACCCTATTATAGAACAGGGTCTATGAACTCCCAGATTTACCTTAGAGAGTGCATTATCAAACGCTTAATTCCTTTTATAGATAGGTATTACCAGAGACAAGATGTTTTGTTTTGGCCGGACTTGGCTTCATGACTTTATGAGTTTAATGTTACTCAGTACTTACAGAGTGCGGGTGTTAAGTTTATACCTAAGCTGAATAATGCCCTGAGTGTTCCTCTAGCTCGAGGTATTGAAATGTTTAGGCTCTGTGCAAGAAAGTGTACTCAAAGTATACAGATATACTAAAATCTTTGACATCATTTAAACACAAACGGACGAGATTGGCTAAAAGAGTAGCAGCTACATCTGGAAAAGCGGTCATGAAGCATGCTGCAATCAATATAAGAAAAATTGGATACAGAGGCATTACTGGAGCAAATTTGATATAGAAATTAAAAATAAATAAGTTTTGTCTTCATTTGTATACCAAATCCATTATATAACAGATTATTTTTAATTAAATATTGTTAAGTATATTTAGTTACTTTACTCTTGGGACAACCCAGTAAAACTAAAGTAAGTCCTTGTCCTTAACAAGGGGTTCAAGAAACGACTACACTGACACGAAGGTTTTCGGAGGCGCATTCGTAGCATCCGCAGGCATGGAATTTGTAGCCTAGAAAATTTGTTAAGGTTTCAATTAGTTACTTCTTGAAGGCACAATTGCGTGCAAACTCCGGGTGAGTGAAGCGGCGGCATACGGCGTGCGAGCGCCGCGTAACATACAGTTCTAACTGAATGTGGCATGTACTAGATATGGTGTCTACTCGATGAATTACAGATAATTCAGTGAAATAATTATAGATGGCGTTAACAACGGTGTTCTGAGTTGTTCCCAATATATTTATGGAGTTTATGTATTTAATGTCAAGTATATAAATGGATTTGTATTCCCTGTGAAGCTATTTGAAAAGGTGACACTGGAAACAAAGCTTGTGTCGTACGTGGAAATACTCGTGAAGCTGCTGTGTATTTAGTATGCCGTCGCCTGTACGATGGCACGGGGCGCTTTGAGGCGCTGTGCGGAGCGAGTACGAGGCTCCCCTGCGACCTCGAAGCCGAGAAGGGCGCCGATGCGGCTCAGGGGCGAGGAACCCCTGCCGGAAGAGAGCGTCGCGAGGAGAGAGGGTCGCGACGATCTCCTCCGGCCACGCCGCTCTTGGTAGCGAGACATCGGGAGCCGACTTACCCCCTCGCGCAGCTTGTCACAGGGCCCGTGGGAGGGTGCCCGGCGCCCACGCTCGTCCGAGCGACGGCCGCGCCTCCTTCGCACGCGAGGAGGACCGCGTGTGTTGTATCGCAAACTTACTTACTCGGCAACAAAGTACTTCTTGTATGGCAGCGGTTGGAGAGTAGGAGTTGCCGCCGACTCCGTCATCAGCCGCAGCGCCAACTGCAGCAGCGCGTCCGACGAGTGCGGCACGCGGGAGACCACCTGCCCGCCCAGCAGGGGCCGTTGCACTGGGAACCACGCAGTATGCTACATCACGCATCATTCAAAACCCGACGTACACTCTGTTTCATAGTGAGGAGTGTGACATTTTCATTTTATATTGATCAAATAAATCATCAATTATCAAATTAATAACATATTATATTATTCATAATCAAAATACACATAAAACAACACTAGTTTTTGGCGTTGCACTAGTAACACGATCGTTGGGTACCACCTGCTTGGGATCCTATTGTAAATAAAATCAAATCAAGCAGTATGTACAATACTGAGAAACTTTTAAATGCTATACATATTTAAGAAAAAAAAGATAAATTTATTTGTCACAACCATACAAATGTATATAAAAACTATAGAAACATTATACATAATCAGACACAAAAAATTTCTTCTTCACAAAAAACGCTTATATTTTACAGCGATTTTTGTACGCCACAGGCAATGTCAAAATGGTTAACACTCAGCATAAAATGTAGTACAAGCACAAGCAGTACAAGACCACAACACTGATTTTCAGAGCTGACCAGGAATTGAGAAATTGAGAAAAAAAATATTATTTATTAATATTTATATTTTTTTTTCTTATTAAATCCACGATCAATCTTCAGGAAGACTTTGAATGTATTAGTTCTGTTGTAAGTCCAGTGTGAGGTGAAATGTGATTTCCATCGAGAGCACACCTCTATACAGTTGACTACACTCTATATTGCAACTCCAAGATGTTGTGCTTTTTTAGCCTTTTTTGTATTATTGAATTGGACTGCCAAGCATTAGAATGGATAGCAGTTGCTTTCATTTTTCCAACGATTTTTGTATTTCCTGCATTACTGTGCCCATCTCAAAATTTTGATAAACGGATTTTCATTCGTACGCAGTAATATTCTTTTAGATCCGCTGCATTTTTGCGATATTGGATTTCCTAGTTCTGCCCCATAACCGCAGGCAAGGCCGACCTTAGGCATCTAGGCGCTCCGGGCGAGCTATACATTTAGCGCTGCTTTATATCGCGGAAGTGGACTTCAGCCTTCGGTCGTCATATTTGGATAAGCGATAAAGTGCTAAACCACACTTTTCAGCATTGGAAGCGTAAAAATGTGTCTTCTGTTGGTTGAAAAGCAGCCTTATTTCGGATACAAGTTTGTTCCGGCATTTGTCGCCACAGCCCTGAAAAATATTTTCCCAGCAATTAATGTATTCGCATAATTTGTCAACTTGTAAGATGTCATCGTGGAAAGAAACGCTTTGCGAAATACCTGATCGAATGTCTTGGCTAAGTCCAAGCTAAGTGCCAGCAGCCCTTTATTTGCGTACGCACATCGGACATTTTATGACCATCCCTAAGGTGTAAGAGTGCTGAAAAGACCCGGTATCGCGAGAATTCCATCTGACTCATTCAATTTATGGATTTCTAAGCAGAAATGCGATATATACTCAGATGAAATTGTATTTCATTCATAGAATATTCACACCGTAGGATGGTTGTTGTCCCCCATCGGCCAAAGTCAAGTTTGACGTGCAAAGAGTGGCGATCGGCTTCCCCGTCGGCGATGTAGGTCTATTGGTCATCGTCATTGTGCAAAGGTGGTAGAGATACGTATACAACTTCCATCGGACAGATTTGGCAAGAGACCAAAAAACTAATCTATTGTTACTTAAAATATCATATAAAAACAAACACTAATTTTTAAGCAACAATTCATTGAGTTTTTGAAGCCTCAGTACCGACACTTTTTTTGATTCGGACCCATATTTAAAGAGCCGCGACAATTCGGAATATTAGAAAAATTGGCAAACGTTTTATCTCTAAAGCGCTCTTTTCGGTATACATTACAAAACTGTCGTGATAGATGAGGACTGGTAGTACATTGTGTCAAACACTTTACATCGGACAATATTTTTTTAGTTTCCACTGGACAACTTAATGTGTGACTGAGACGGCTGCGAAGGTGGTTGTTATAACTCTTTGAACTTCAGGCAAATCGGAGGCAAACATAGTGTACAGGATCGGTCCCAGTACAGAGCCCCGTAAAACGACTGCTAAAATGTTATAGAAATCTGAATTGTCAATAGATACTTTTACCCAAAATACTCTTCCTCTGAAATATGTTATTGTTTTTAATACTTATATTCGGCCTTAAACTTGGTAATCGCTCATTGTAAATACCTTTTAAGTTATACAAAACCATTCTTTCCATCGATGACAACAAGCAAATGCAAAATGACCTGGACAGGGTTTAGAATTGGTGTTAACTTACCGGGATGGAACTAAATGCAAACAAATGAGGTTTTCAAGGAAAAAAGAAACCGATCAGTCTTCTTATGAAATAGCTCAGAAATATTTAATTAAGGTTAACGAAATCTTAGACCTTGGTGTTATTATGGACAGAAAAATATCATTTAGTTCTCATGTTGACTGTTATATCAAAATCAGAACAACTATTATGATTTTTAAGACAAAACACTAAATTATTCAGATATACATTGCTTTAACATGAAGAGTCGGAACATGCGAATTGTCTGAAGTTCATCCTTTCAGCTCAGATCCAGATCTTCGGTGAATGACCACTACTTCCCTGGCAATCTTGATGGCTTCACCTTCAGATGGTAAGTTATCCATGTTTTGTGGTCGTACTCTACCGCTTGGACAGCCACAGGATACCGGTGTCAGAGTTTTTCCGCGCTAGGATTTTTTGCGTTGGTTGCGGTACAAAGTGAACAAGCCGCGCCGAAGATGACTGATGTCATCCTGTCTTCTTTCGGCTTCCCCATATGCATCACTTCTCGCCGCAATAATCGCAAGCTATACCTGTCTCTATTTTTCATACACTTTTTTAAATACTAGCCCATCGCTTATGCATTCGTCAAAGTATAGCAGCTCTTCCCTTGCTGATGTCTTGATGGTTTATTGATGGCAATCATTACATCTCGTACGAGTACGACAACTGTTAAGTTTTGCGGGTTGATGGGCTCGCCATATGCCTTAGAGGTAGGCTTTTCCTTGGATACTCCGTTCGCGATATCATTGACCCATCGCTCTACATTGTCCTCTTGATCTAGTAGAACGCTTTTAGCGCGTTTAACTCCATTCGTGTCTTGGCCGGCGACGCTAGCTTTCCGTTCCTAGAGTTGTTCGGGCTATTCCAATGGCGGCACATTGGATGTGACAACTGTTTCCCTCCTCGACTTTCTGATGGCTTTAGTAATGTCATTCGACACATCCTGCATTACTCTAACGACCGCTGAGTCTTTAGGTCTGATGTGTTCTTCATATGCTTTAACCGTAGGCTTTTTCCCGAAAACTCCATCTGCAGTATTTTTAACTCATCATACCAACTTTACTTTTCAATTTTGTATTTCGCTGATCACTATCTCATCGTCATCGTTGTCCACTTGAAGCAGCTATAAGCATGTTCTGGTCAGCGTAGCAGCTAGCACGACGCGCACCTCTAACACTTTACGCTTCTTGGCCAGTGGCTTATTATGAGATGTACCCCTATTCATTTTCAAGTTTTTGCCCCTTTAATGCTCTTCTCCATAATATACACCTGCTGGCAACCCGCTAATGGTCTTGTACGATGTCCCTAACGTATAGGCACTTTTCGTCTCTGTGCCGGATATTGTACCTCCCTTCATCGTAGCACTGGCGATACCTCTGTGACGGGTGGCAGTGTCTCTTCCCGACAACTGCTTCCTTTGTGCCTTCCTATGAACGGCACGTCCTACCCTTCTTTCGACTCTTCGAAGCAGCAGCAATGTCTCCTGAATACTCGTAGATATCCTGAGTATCCAGCTTGAAGGACCAGTTTCGTGTACGTCCAGCTCTTCGATAGCTAGCTATCTAGCGATGAAGCCCCAAAAGATGACGGCACGCAAACTAAGTGTACGTGGTCATACGTTCACCGTTCAGTATTCGTTCGGTGTGCACTGATTCGCGACCTGCCTTCTAGTGACCATTGGAATATTCAGTGTTGCCTTTCCAAATTGGTGGCCAGAATTCCTTGCTTCCGATATGCTTCGAGGAACTTGATATGGCGACGCTAGTTGAAGCGGTTGTTGACTTTTTCGGAGGTTCGAGATAAATGAAAATTATATCTTGTACGTTACAAGATTATCTAATTTATTTAAGAGCAAAAAGGTTGACGCTTAACTATTTAAATTTGCAGTTTTGCTAGCCATTATCGTGACCATGCCAAACCTTGCCATCATGCCAGCCTTCTTACTCGGTAGCATTACTATCTGCGAGCCATGAACCCAAAATATTTTCCCATGGAATTTCTGCGAGTTGGGCGCCAGTCGCACAGTGTAAGTTGTTTGTTCAATTATAAACAATATACCCGTGAGATTGCACGATTTCTCCCAATTGCGCCCAAACCATTTTCAAAGATTGCAATAAAAGATTAAAACCTTTACATTTATTTCCAGGGCACTTTCACTGACGAGCACGAAATGTTAAATGCTTGAACAATATAGCCGACGGACGCTGCACGCTCTTTTCGGGTATTTTCGAAAATGGGCAACAATGATTGCAATTTTAATTGTTAAAACTCACTAAAAACTCGACCGATGTTCTTCAATCGTTCGTTCGGCTCGAAACCATTGTCTGCCCACATATACCATCCTTTCGCGGAAGCTCGTTGTTATTTAATTTTTTGATTGCAAAAGTACAATATAATTTTCAGGCATATTTCATATTTTATAATCTATTTTAAACTGTTTGTCACTATACAATTTTTTAATTAAACAAAAAATTAACTCTCATTAATGTTTAAATGCTAGCCCATCGTTAAGATTTTAACAATTTACAAAACACGGATTTCTAAACAGATGTCTTAAATAGCAGCTGTCGTTTAAACTAAACGGTCGTCGCTAATAATAGTCATTATGTACTTTAATTTTTAGGTCTTGCCTTAAGGAAGACATTGGTTTTAAAGGGAATTGTATGTTACGTTTTGAAATGTTAAGTTTTAGAAATCTTGATGGAAAGCTTTTAATGGATGGGAATTAAAATAGTTGACTGGATTGCTCTCTTTATTATAATCGACACGCTGTGGTGAATCGAATGTCTGTCTTTTTCTTGTAGGTTTCTTTGTTTCAAAGCTGTATTCAATTTTTTAGAAAGTTTATGCTGTATTTTAACAATAAAGGCCTAGCCAGCCTTCCCTCTAATACATAACTAGCTACCCCCTGGTGTTTCACGTGCGTATTTAGCATTTTTGTTATATTTGATAGCGTGAAAGTAGAGGCGACTCACGAGGCAAGGCGGCGCCGCGCTCGTGGAGGCTCGCGCCGCAGAGGCAGGCGGCGGCCGGCGTCTGCAGCAGCAGCACCCTGAGGTCGGGCCGCGCCAGCAGCCGCTGCAGCCAGGCGCCGGGCGCCGCGGCCGCCATGGCCGCCACGCCGCCCGAGTACAGGTCGTACACTCTGCCCGGCGCCACCAGCGCCAGCACCAGCTTCAGCTGCCGCACCACCTCCATCAGCGGGGCACAGTCGCGCGCGTACAGCACCAAGATGCGGAGACCGTCCTCGGGGCTCCTTTTACATATTTCCGATTCCTCCCTGTAAGGACGGTGTACTTTGCTTAACGTTTGCTCATTCTCGATTCGATATTCCCAAGCCCGGAAGCAAAAGGACGATTGGACGGGAGAAACCATACCTACTGTAAAAAGTCAACGCCGACTCTCGCGGCGGCAAATAACTTGACACACCATGGCTACCTAGTGCTCACAAAACGATATCCGGTGACCGAGAGGCTTAAATCGCCTTAAAAAGATTGACACGGAAGAAAGTGAGAACCCACTAAGATTATTCCAGGAAAACACCCTCGATCGTCCAAAAACGGAATAACGAAAGCGATTTGTTGAACGATCCAACTAACACTCGGCGCCGTCCGGTGCCCGGGCCGGATTGTGTAAAGTTCCGCAGCTCCTATCAGAAGAAACGACGGCGCGAATATCATCCCTAAACATATAAAACATCAATACGTTAACATGATAGAATAACAGCCTGGAATATTAGACATTTAGTCAAATAAGAACAACTTTGTATCGTATTGAAGAAAATTGCCAACTTTAAAGTAAACATACTAACCTTAAATGAAACCCAGATGCTACTAAACGGTCAATTTAAGACTCGTACAGGAAACACTTCCTATTTCTCTGGCTCAGAAGATTCCATTACAAACGAGGTTGCAATTTTAATTCCATGCAATCTTAAAGGATACGTCCCGGGATATAAATCAGTATCAAACCGAATTATCTCAATGAAACTCAACACCAAACCGTAAACTCTGAATAAAGTCATCAATTATCAAAAATTGTTTTCAACATCACCCTAGACACCTATATACGTGGAAATCGCCAGGAGATAAGTATAGAAACAAAATAGACTACGTACTGACAACACACGCTGGGGATCTTCCGTTAAAAATGTCAAAACTTTTCCTGGTGCGGAATGCGGAACAGATCATAACCTTCTTGTGGCCAACTTTGCACTTCGTTTAAAGACTCCAAGAAAACGTCTCGTGACCAATGCCTGAATGCCGTTGAAAGAATCATTCTTAAATAATCAACGGAAAACGGACTGAAATCCATCCCTCTAAATATTGATGAGTGCTGATTCTGTTTGAAACCAGATAAAGGGATTCATCAACGATGCAACGATAAAAGACATGAGAGGGGAAAGACACCAACAAAACACACGAGCCCAAGAAGTTACTACGGATATCAGATCGCAACTGGGAACTCATATGCTACCTCTCACACTACCTCCTCCTCCTCCCTCAAATGCCTCTGCAAGGCCATAAACGAATGTTGTTGTCAAGACAATGACAAGTTCGTAGAAGGAATCTACACGGAAATTGAATGCCACTCCTTAAAGCAACAGGCAGCAGATCTATTTAGGTAAATCCGCGTATTTACCAGGAATCAAATAAAAAATGTGGGCAATCAATGAGGAGAATGGTATACTCCTACACCAGTTACAGGAGGTCGCCGAAAGATGGCGTAGTTATTGTAAAGAATTGTACAAAGATAACTTATCAGAGATAACTTCAAGTCTAACTCCAGTTTGGAGAAAGCTAAATATGGAACCGGATATTTTGCGTTCCGAGGTTTGTAATGTACATTGCTCACACATACTGAACAAATGTATTCGCCATTACTTGGATTGGCAGATCACGCAGGAGTAGACGGGTTTTGTAAAAGGAAGGGTGCGCGTGAAGGGTCATCGAGAAAGCCTACGAGTACAACACACCTGTTATCTTGTGTTTCATTGAATATAGTAAGTCATTCAACTATGTCAATTGGAGTTCCTTTTGGAGTGTTTAGAGAACTTGGTGTACCGAACCATCTCATAGCGTTGATCCAAGCTATGTATTGCAATAGCCGCGGTGAAGTCAGAATCGATGACATAATTTCCTACCGGTCCAAATTTGGAAATAGGGTGTGTCAAGGTTGCATTCTATCGCTTTATTTAATGTGTATGGTGAATACATTATGAGGCGAACCTGCGATCAGTGGGAGGGAGGCGTACGCATTGGCGGATTGAAATTAACAAGCTTGCCGGTGAGAAAATGCGCGTACATTTTTGACAGGGTAGTACGAATCAGCCTAAAGCCTAAATTTGGGCCTATTTATCAACAAATGTAAGACAAAAAATACGGTAATACATAGAACAAAGAACCTAAAGCTGACTGGCGTGCTTAAGTTACAAACAGTCGCAGAATTTGTCTATCTGGCAAGGCCAAACTTGTTCACACGCTCGTCTTCTCCATTTACTTTTATGGAGCTGAGACCTGGATACTAAGATCTGGCTGACTGCAAACGGATTGACGCTTTTGAAATGTGGTCCTGGAGAAAAATGCTCCAAATTCCATGGACAGCTTTTCGTACTTACGCATCTATACTTGCAAAACTGGCAAATATAGATGCATTGGTAAGAAAAATTGTCTATGGTGCTAACAAGATAAAGGTGGGGATGAAAGGAATGGGAAGAGGTGGTCACGACACATAGACTGAAAAACAAGACATAAAATGCTATTTAATTTTAGCGAAACAAAATATTAAATTGCTGCAACTTTTATAATATCTTAGTAACAATTTAGGGTTTTTATGTGTTACGAGGAGGCTTAGGTGTGAGTTACCTCCGGGGTCCATAGGTGGAGGATAGTGGAACGGCTGTGAGATATCATAGCTAGTTGCGTACGCAATCCCCGACCACACACCGGCAGAATTGGAGTAGTTGGTAACACCTTGAATAGGCTGCAAAAAACAACATGAAAATTCTGCACCAGACGAATTAAAGCCGTCAGTAAATAAGGATTTACCTCCCCCGGTAGCGGGAAGCTGCATTACCAGTAGGTCATTGAGTGGAGGCCTTGGAGGCCAGAACAGTTAATAAGCAAATGAGTGATAGGCGTATGGATAGTGGACAACACGTTCTTATAGCTACATACAGCGATGTGGAAGGCAAAAGAGAAAACCACCACATTATTTATTTTCTCAAGACAATCAATATGGCTAAAAATCTAAAAATAATGGACCTCAGTCCCTGGCAAACCATCAATGGTCAAAGGGTGCGTAGAATCTCCGAGTTGCCTGTAAAGATTGGTGGGATGTTCAAAGTATATACTAAAGAGAGAAATTGAGGAATTTAGAACAGGAGATGACGAGACTCGAAATTCACATAATGAGAATAAGTGAAACTCGACTAAAGGGAACAGGAACAAAAGACCTAAACTACACTACCTTGTACTACAGCGGAAATAATGACAATAAGCATAGAAATGGAGTAGGGCTCATGATTAGGAAAAGTCTTAAAAGTACAGTGTTAAACTTCTTGCCGTGTGCAGATCGTGTATTGCTCTTACAGATGCAGGCTAAGCCGGTAAACATTTAACATCTTACAAATATATGCTCCAACAGCAAATTCTACCAAAAAAAGTCAAATTATTTTACAAAGATTTGGAAACAGCTTTTAAAGAACTGAAACATCATAATCGGTGACTTCAATTCTAAAGTCGGAATAGGACGAGTAGAGGATGTTGTTGGCTGTTTTGGGCTTGGCCAACAAAAAGGAGAGAGGTAATCGTCTAGTACAGTTCTGTCAAGAAAACCAGTTGGTTATTACTAATACATATTTTAAATTACCACCTCGTCGCCTTTATACCTGGACTTCCCCTGCACATACATCTAACAACATCGTGAGAAATTATATTGATTATGATCTTATCAACAACCGCTTTAGGAATAGTGTTAAATCTGCTAAGATATACCCAGGGTCAGATGTGAACTCTGACCATAACCCTCTAGTGATAACACTGCTCATAAAAATAAAAAAAATTAAACTCAAAACGCGCGAGGATATAATTGACGTATCACAAGTAACAGATCCAAAAATGAAACATATTTTATGCCAAGAGTTTAATAATAATATTCACGAACTACTACACCAAGAAAATATTCTGAGTACTGAAAATGATAGACAAGACAATGAAGAAATTTGGACAACTCTAAAGAGACAGTGGTGAAAACATCTTAAGAAATATTAAAACTTAATACCTATAAAAAGAAAAGCGACTGGATCTCGGATGAAATTATAGAACTTTTAGAAGAAAGGCGACAAGTAAAAAGTACCAACTTCAAACGTTGCAAAAAATTACACAAAGATATCTGTAGGAAAAGTGTCGAAGACAAGGAAAATTGGATAAATAACAACTGCAAGGCAGTGGAAGAACTACAGGATAAACGTGATCATTTTAACATGCATAAAAGGTTAAAGGAGACCCTGGGAACTGACAGGCCACGGAACAATTACGATTGCCATATATCAGAAAGATGCAATGTTCGGGTATCACGTTCTTTTACAGCGCTGTTGTGACATTATGTTGTGGATGGCTATGAAAAAGCATTTGATCGGGTTGAACATGGAAAAATGATTGATATCCTGAAAAAGTTCCCAACACGACAGGCTTTTATGAAACTACGTCATCTTTTCTGTAACCGCTCTCTTAAAATTAACACAAGAATGAGTTTAGTAAGATTTTTTATATTCCCTGTACTGCTCTATGGTATGGAAGCTTGGACACTTACCAATACTATGAGTAAGCGCTTGGAAGCATTTGAAATGTGGGTGTACAGGCAGGCATATGCTTAAAATATAATGGCTAGACAGAGTGCGCAATGAGTCGGTTCTACGGAGAATGAATAAACGGTTGGGAGTTATCACAGAAGCAAAGTGTAGGAAGCTTTAATACTTTAGACATATCATGCGACACAAAAAATATCATCTATTGCAGCTTATAATGCAAGGTAAAATCCAAGGAAATCAAAGACCTGGCAGACGCCGCACTTCCTGGCTTACAAATCTCCGTGACTGGTACGGGAAGAGCCCAAAATCCTTATTACGAGCTGCGGCATCAAAAGTTAAAACAACAGACAATCAAACGACTCTTTCAATAGACAACCCCATCGCACTAAGTTGATAAGTCATGTCTCTCCCTGTAGTAGTAGTTGATAAGTCATGTCTCCCTCTCCCTGTGTGTCTCTATATATGTAATGTGTCTGTGTGTATGTGCATATCTGTCTTGTAAATTGAAAGCGTACGTACGCGCCCCGCCAGGCTTTGAGCACGGACGCCCTGAACTCGCGGGCCACCCTTGTCCTGAAGAGCAGCAGCGCGCCCAGGCCCAGGACGGCCAGCGCCGCCGCCGCCGCCGCCGCCGCCGCCGCCGGCCACACGCGGCCCCCCGCCACCTCGGGTTCCCCCGAGGATCCCTCGACAGCTGCCGATCACCATGGACAAGGACCATTTACTCAATACCAACATCTATTTCATTCTCATATCAATTGCTCGCTTCGCGACTTACTATTTCAATTAAATGAAACACATCAAAATCATTACGGTATTATTGTATCATTTTCAAATATAATTTACATAATTATTGTACATCTATTTATTATTTATAAAAAATGCACTAGTTTTGTGTTAATATAAATTATTATCATATCAAGTCTACTGATAGAGAGTGCCACAAAGCATCTAATCCGTCCTTTACGATCCTTTGCTTTAACATCATTGCAATTAATTGCAATGAAAATAAAAAAAAACAAAGAAAGACTTTATCAAACTAATTTTATCATTATTGCCCGCCTTTTAAGGTTCACAGCATGCTGTTACCTAGCCTATTCCTCATGAATATGTCTACTACCATATACAAACATTATAGATACCACAAATTAACACATATAAACAGACAAACACTAGATTAAAAAAAAATTTACTCTAATAGCCCAATAGCCCGCAACCATTAAATCTTACTTATTTAAAAAAAAAAATCCTTGTATTTTTTTTGTGAAAGAAGACAAACGAGCAGACCGTTCATCTATGTTAAATGATTCTGTCGCCCATGGATACACACAACGTCTGAAGAGTCGCGAGT
>JAOCPS010280398.1:0-13198 GCA_025505425.1 Graphium colonna | reverse complement strand
GACTGAAGTTCTGGTAAAATGTTATTTTCCTCCAAGTATTCTACCAATTGAAGCCATACAACTTTTTCAACTATTTTAGACATACATGGCAGAATGCTAATAGGCCGGAGATCTTTTAGTTCCTGAGGATTATTACTTTTTGGTAACGGCTTTACTATGGCTGTTTTCCATATATCAGGATATGATGATGTTGAGAGTGACGCGTTAGTAATTTCCGTTATCGTTTCAAGTGTCTGGGGTAAAGTCATACGTAACATTTTGAGAGTGATACCATCAATTCCTTCTGCGTTTGATTTCAGTTTACTTATTATGTTAGATACGAGAATCTGATCGACTTGCTTAAAAGAAAATTTCGTAGGTTTACGGATGTCTGCCTCACTTAATATCATGTCATACCATTCATTTTCTTGAAAATATCTATACTAATATTATAAAGCTTAAAATAGTTTGTTTGTTTAAACGCGCCAAATTTTGAAACTAGGGGTCCGAATTGAAAATTAGTTTTTGTGTTGGATTGCTATGACCAGTAGGAACGGAGCATCAATGAAAAATGTGTGGTGGTTTAATCGAGGAATAAGCCAGTTTCTCTGTGAAAGAACTCGTGAGATTGGAACCACTTACCCGAGGTGATAGAGCACTCGTCCACGTCCTTGCAGGAAAGTCTGTCGGGCGCCAGCTCCATGCCGGGCCCACACTCGCAGCGGAAGGAGCCCGGAGTGTTCACGCAACGGCCTCCGCGGCACAGGGCTCTGTTCTCTGCGCACTCGTCGATGTCTGACAACATTATGGATTATGTGACAAGTGTTAAGGAATGTCGTAAAGTTTTTCATTTTAAGGTTAAGCATAACATCCTTTTCATCGTTGCAGTTGCTCTGTACAGTTGTCAAAAAAACCTTTGATTTTTTTGCATCCAAGTGTACTAACAACTGCTGCATAGTTTGAATTGAGTACATTTTTGGGTTGCGGAGATCCTGTATCAGTCTCCCTCTGGAAAAACTGATATTTAATTTACATTCGGTTGGATTAGAAGCCAACCCAAAGTAACTAGCTGCAAGGCTAGGGAAAAGAACAATGGTATTACAAGCGTCAATGTTGTAGTGGATGCGCTGTGTGCTTATCCCTACATCCCGTTACTTGTACACCACACTTTGTTTTGCACATTTGCTTTTACGATGTTTCGAAACATCAAGAAGTCTTCATCATACTATAATATAGTAAAAAATACTCACCCACGCAGACCTTGGACACTTCATCCGCCCGATGCCCGTCCCTACAGTGGCAAGAGAAGCTCCCATCCGTGTTCTTGCACTCGCCCGCGCCGCACACCTCGTCCACTATAGCGCACTCGTCCACGTCCACGCACGTGTGGTTCTTGTTATCCTGGTGGGAAAAAAACACTTCTACGTATACGAGTATATAGGCGCAAATCAATAATTGTATTATTATAAAAATAACAAAAATATTAATGACTCAATATGTAATTTATTATTTAATAATGCATATATTCAAAGTAAAATTAAATTAGAAATTGTTATAAATTATTTGTTTTCTTAAATAAACAAAACATAATTGAATTTGCATCCTAAAGGTGGCGCCATCTGTTTACAATTAATGTAATCTTGTACGGAAAGGAAGATTATTAATTTAAATAAATATAATTTATTTAAAATAAATCATTTGGAGTTATATAAAACTAATTATAATATTAAACCATAATTAAGATTTAATATCTTTATTTCCATTATTTGTTTGTAAGGAAGTTGTGATTGCGATAGTCATTACAGTACCCAGAAATATTAGTTCGATTGTGTAAAACGTTCACATTTGTTCTGGCATTCCTGCGAAACAAAACTAAGTTGTCTTCTGTGTATTTATTTATCGTAATGGGCTCTGGTCACGAAACCCACGACGCATCGCAGACATACTTCATTCGGAGCTGATAAAACATATCAATACCTTAATTCGCAAACTAGCTAACTCCATTTAACTAATTTTGTCAGAGGAACCATTAAAAATTGATATATATTTCAAACTAAATACACAAAAATCAAAATCTTTGCGTAGAGAAGTTTCGAATAATTGTTTATTCCAATAAGGAATCCGGCAACCCGGAAGGTTTAGGTGGTAAAGCACAACATCTTTTTACACCTTTTCCTACACTTCCACCGCCATGCTCGCGCGGGGAAGTACCAACGATGTTCATAAATATATTCGACATAGAATAAAGTATCCATGATTTTTGGGGATGTAGGATGGCCATGCTCTTTTCTTTTCCCACTCCTTTCCCCACCAAATCCTTAATCCCGACCCCATCCTATCCAATAAACCTATTCTATCCAATTTTCCAGGTTGACAACGCACTCGCATCTCTCCGAATGTTGCGTGTGTCTGGCGACGGGATCGCTTACCATCAGGTGAACCATCTGCTCGATTGTCTTTCTTTCTATAAAAAAGAAGATTTTTCTAAAAACTTACCTTCTCGTATCCAGGGAAGCAGTCACAAGTAAAAGTGCCCAGCATATTCCTACATCTTCCATGCCCACACAGCCCAGGGAAGGCTGCACACTCATTCACTTCCATTTGTCCAGGGATCAATCCGTGACTCTGCCCCCATCCATCCAGGGAGTTATTCAACAAATTAGTTCCGACATCAATGTCCCAGGAATCGAGCCCTGGACCTCTGTGGTCCATGCTGTCAGTCCTATTGGGACCTCCGGGGTAAGGACGGTCCCATATTGTGGGGGGTCCGCTTACGTCGGATATGCACAGGTTGCGGTAGGCGTCCGTACCTAGGTGAAGAGATACGTTTTATTTATTTTACTAACGGAAGGAAATACACATTTCTAAATTATTTTTTACAAATTTATCGAATTTATATGTTATCAAAATTCTTGACGTATCGAAGTTTACAGCGTTATATATGATGAGAAGGACTGAAGAACAAAGTACAATGGCCATTTTTATATAGCTTGCCAAGTTGCATTAAGTTCAAATATTGTTTTGGACCCTAGACTGATTATATTAAATACTACAAAGGTTTTTTTTTGTAAATAAAATCCGGGTTTCGGAGATATTTCATAAAATGGAAAGATCGATTCATAAAAACTAGCTTCTATTGCATTCTACAGTTCTCGTCATGTAGGTAAAGCAGAGTTCATATTTTTATACTTAAATTCAAAAACCAAATCCACGAAGCATGACATTTTCTTGTACTATTTTTAGACTTTACAAATGACAGTTATAATTAACGTTAGTTTTTGGAGGTGGTAGAGCATAACAACTTTTCACAGCTTTTGCTGCACTTCTATGGCCGTGCTCGCTCGGGGAAGTACCACCGCTCTTTATAAAGTCGGCATAAAGTAAAGTATACATGACTTTTGGAGATGCCGGATGGCCTTTGCTTTTCCTATTCCTATCCTCTGCAAATCCTTAATCCCGATCCTATCCTATCTAAACCTTTTATATCCGATCTGCCAGCTTGACAACGCACTCATGACTCTCCGGATGTTGCGTTTATCTATGGGCAACGGAATCGCTTACCAACAGGTGAACCGTGCTCGTTTGTCTTCCTTTCCGTAAAAAAATGTTATGTTTTTATAGTAAGTGAAGGACAAACTGTAGAGAAAGGAAAATATTCGTAATAATTATTCTTTGTAGGGAAATAATGTTGCAAATAATAATAACGATAATAATATAGCCAAATCGAAAAAAATAAATAAAAATAGTGATTGAAAAGATAAAGTAACACGTGTTTGAAACCTGGATCAAACTTTTATTGTCCCAATTGTATTTTATAGAGCAGGATTTATACCTAAATATTCACATCATAACCTCAAAATTATTAGCATATCGTCCAAAACATATAACCATGCAAAAAGCCGTTATTTTTAATACCTGTAGAACTGTTCGCAAGTTCAGTTTTGATGAAAATGGTATAGAAGGAACATAAATTTTATATTTACAAATACTACCTAGAGAGACACTTGGCCATTAACTATGGAGAATCAGCACCTTTTTTTTGAAGACGGATAAAACTAGTCAAAAATGAATCCAATTAACCCTTATGATACACAAAACACCTACCTTTTTTGGGACAAGGCTCGCATCTCCCGTCGCCCCACGCCTTCCCCAGAGAGGAGCAGCAGCAAATGGCCCTGTACACCTCCACTTGTAGTGGATTCGAACACCGACCCCCTACGTAGTCGGTGTAGCAGTACTCCTTTCGCGTGTCCACGCAACGGTTTCCTTAAACACACATTATTACGTAATTATTTATTTATACAGAGTACGTCATATGAGTTATCAGCAGGATCATATATGAAAAATAAATGTGATATTAATTTACAAAATAAACAATCGAAAGTTAAATAATTAATTATCAAACGCTTAGGTATCCCAAGGGACACGGCGCGGGAGACTGCATCTTCGGATCGATGACCTATGCCAACTGGACATATGTTTGCTGCCGGAATCGTATCCACAGTTCATTTATATATAAAAAATTGGTCAAAAACTATTTAATTATTTTAATGATAACTCTTTTTTAATATCGTTAGTGGCTCACCAGTCACCCTGTATTAAAAATATTATGTTGGTTTGTGTACGCTTCAAAAACTCAAAAAGTACAGCATTGATTTAGCTCAAATTTTGACACGATTTGTAACCCGCTCCAAAGAGTGTTTTTTTTTATTTATTTCTTGCATCAATAACATATATATCACGCAAAAGAATAACTTTTTCAACGGTCATTCGCTACTTGTCAACAGGCGGCGTTGTTAAATGTGCCAGGACAAAGCGGTAAAGCAGCCAATTTATTTATCAAAAATTTAAACTAAAAAGCATTTATTATGACTGATCGTAGATTTAAAGCCATCTAGCTTTATAAAGGGTCACTGGTGAGTCTCGCTCAATATTCGAGGATATTATATGTGGGCATTATACACATATAAACAATAAATGTAATATTAAAAGCAAATATTAATTAACCAGTGAGTAAACTTAATCGAAAGTTGAGTTATTATTTTTCTGAAAGCCATGGGCGACACGACGTGAGCGCCTACTTTTTCGGGTCAATGGCCAGCCATTTGTTCGCTGCCGGCATCGTATCTATTTTTTGGAAATTTGGTTGAAAACTATGCCCCTAATTTTATTACATAAATATGATGACAATCGAGTACCGAGTGCTATCCTTTAATATCATTGGTGACTCACCAATCATCAATCCTATATGTATATTAGGCCACGGTTACAAGTAAATTCCTGTTAAGGAAACAGCTTACATCAAAAGTAACAATATATAATAAAGTCCTCCTGACCATATTACGGCCACGGCGGCCAATCTTCATCGAAATTAGCCAACTGCGCAGGAAATATTATAATGCACAAATGTTTGCGCAAATACAGTTGCACTGTCTGTTCCTTTACTCTCATAGCCTGATGGGACGGATATTTAATACGACAGGAGAGGAATTAGGCATAGGACGGACTTTTTGCATGCCCATCCGACGCATGGATCATCTTTATTTTCAGGCAATCAGGTGATAAGCCCGCATTGCCCTAATCCAGCCAAGAAACAACAACACAAAAATCGTTGTCCCCCGGCGGGATTTGAACCCATGATCTCCGGTTTACAAAGCAAGGTCCATACCACTAGGCTAATAAAAATCTATAATAATAGGTTTGGTAACAGCTTCACTCGCGGCGTATTACTTCAATTTAATTATTTTTAGATGATCAGTTTGTGCTGTTGCTAATACATTGGCTGCAGCGTCGCAGGCCGAGGGTTTGATTCCCACCCGGAGCAAAAGTTTGTACAATCTACAAATAGTTGCTTAAAATATGGATATTTGTCGATCTGTGACACATGTTTCTAAAACGCCCTTGTAACACAAAGCATAGCTTACAATAAGGGCTACGTTTTAAAAAAAAGCAGGAATATAATTGTAAGATATATTCGAGGTAAGGATTTTTTTGGATGTTATCTATTTTCTTCCATTATACCACATCTATCTTTAGCTTCTATTCCTTCCATCGTTTTATTGTACAATCATGTCTTGCTACTACTCATTTTCAAGATTATTTAAGTCATTACATTTTTGTGTTTAATAAAAAATTTGTTAAATCATTTCTTAAGTTCCTATTCGAGTAATATCTATTTTCAATCCATTTTGATTTTTTTTTAATATTAGCAAATAATTTCAAATGTTACTTATTTTAATTAAAATTTCTTAACCATTCCAACTAAGCTCTAGGCTTATGCTAAGATACAGTTCACAAATAGCAGAACGGCGGGATTCGAACCCTTGACCACGGAAGTCCATATCCTTTACCATTAGGCTATTGGCCGTTCATATATTTTTCTAAACATAACTTTTTTTTTCTAAACATAACTTACCTGTAGCATCCAGAGTCAGTCCAGGGGGACAGTCGCATCGGTAAGAGCCATCTGTATTCACGCATTGACCTCCGATACACAGTTCAGGGTCCAACATACACTCATCCAGGTCTCGACATGTCGCTCCGTCCAACTGAAAATATACGTATTATCTATTATATTACTATGCTCGAAAATGGCTGAAATGTTCATTTTGTTAAGTGACGAATCAAAATTTCAACCATGGTGTCGAATCTAGATAAAAAAGTTAACAAATATGCACAATGATATTAGTGTCTTCATATAAAGTCCACCTAACCAAATTCCGATCATGGCGACCTATCTACTCAGAGATCAGCGAACTACGCAGGAGATATTCTAATGCACTAATGTAGACGCAGGCACAGGTGCACTCTCTAAGCCCTTAAAGCCTGATGGAACGGAATACGACGGGTGAAAGATCACACGCAGTACCGAATTTTTACATGTCCATCTGACGCATGTACCGTCTTTTGTTTCATGTAATCGGGAGATCAGCTGCATTACTCTAACTCAACCAATAAACAACAACAAAATTATGGTCTCCATCGGTATTTGAACCCACGACCTCTGGTTCGTTAAGCAAGGTCCTATATCACTAGGCTAGAGAGTCGATCGAAGCCTTCACAGCATTTATGGTATCGGGTAAAACTGAGATGTTTGTCGTGCTGGTGTCACTGGTTTTTTTTTTTAGTAAAAACGCTGTTTTTATTATAAGTTCAAAGTGAACAAGGGAGTTTAACAAATATAAATCGCACAAACATCCAGATCCGAAAGGAATATTTGTAAGTCGTACAAATATTTGCTCCGTGTGGAAATCGAACCCACGACCTATGACGCCACAGCCGATATCTTATCGAGTGCGCCCATCGTTCAACAAAGTTAATCGTACATGCCACCAGACATACACTTACACTTGTCACCTTGACAAATCTCTTGGGACAGGGGCAGTTATCAGCCTGATACGGTTCGCAGAGCTAGTTAAGCTAAAAGTCGGGGTCACCTAACAAGGGTACGACTGAGCTGTTTGTCTTCCTGATGACACTTGTTAATCGTGCATACAATATAATTTGTTAAGCACAATTATGATGGCGGAAAGGTGGCAGGATAACGGAAAGAAGGTATACAAAAAATTTCAAGGCTTCAGAACATCAAGGATCGGACAGGCATTAAGATCGTGGGACAACTGTTTATATTAGCTCTGAATAAAGAAAAATTTTCAATATTGACTGCTGATCTTCAATGATAGAGTGGCACTGAAAGAAGAAAAAGAAGAAGAAGTTATACTCTAATAAACACTCAGCTTAACAAAATCCCTAGGACAAATGCAGTCATCAGCCTGACAAATCCAGTAAAGATAAGAGTAAGTCTACTTACTAGGGTAAGATTGAGCTGTTTGTCTTTCTGGTGTCACTTGATAATTCTGCATACCATCAGCTTAAATATTAACTTTCTTAAGTCCTACTCTAAAAACACTCCTCACCTTCGCGAAGCCCTTGGGACAGGGGCAGTCATCGGCCTGGCAGGGCTCGCAGGGCGACCCCCAGGCCAAGCCCACGCTGCAGCAGCACTCCTGCCTTAACAAGGTGTTGGGGGCTGCCCCTTCGCATTGCCCATCCACTGCTCGACGCCAGCAAGACCCCCGTCGGTTGTCTAAACAATAACATGAATTTTAATATTCATTTAAACAAAATCATCGTGAGGAAACCTGCATATCTAAGAAATAATATTCATAAGATATGTGAAGTCCGCCAATCCGGACTTGGGCCACATGGTGGACTTATATTCCCTTTACCCTCTAGAGAAGGCCTTTGCCCAGCAATAGGGTATTTGAAAAATAGGCTGTTACTTTATATGTGTATAAATATATTAAATGACTGAATCACTCAAATACAAATTTCTTTATTCAACATAGAAGTGATAAGAATTCTTGTATTTCTGTCATGTACGTAGAAAGATTTAACAAATTGATTCTTATTTCTATGAAAGTACAATACATTATCAAGTACATATTCAGAAGCAACAATCAAAATTTTTCTTTTTTTAAAGTCAGTCTTTTTATTCAGTAGATAGTCAGCGATAGACTATCTACTGAATAAAAAGATGGTTTTTGAAGTTAATAACTTAATAATATAGCTCACCTAAACAATGCTGAGCCGTAGCATCCAAAACGAACCCATGTTCACACTCACACTCGTAGCTTCCATGTGTGTTTATACAACGCCCATTATCACACGGATTAGATTGCTCTGTAATAAACAATAATATATATAAACAGAAAAAAAACCTTATAATATACTGGAATAAAGTTTAAAAGAAAACATTACAAAATTAAAAGAAAACAAGCTTAAAGACGATAGATTATAATAACTTATGTTATAGATTGCTACAAAAAAAATTTGTCATAACGTAGACTATAGTTCAAAAAAAACATGACCAATTCAAAAACAAAAAAATACTAAAGACAGTGGACTATACTTCAGTTATAAATATTACAATTAAATAAATATAAAAAAAACTGATTATTACATTTCTTATTAAATTCAATATATTTAATGGTTTTAAAATAAGTATTAGCAAACTACTTTTGATATTTAAATTAAGTTTATTATATATTAATAAATATTAAACTAAATTACGTGAAAACTGAACATGAACAGTGCAGTGAAATCAATAATGTTAATCCGTAGTAGATATTAAAATGAAATATAATGTTCAAATATTCTGATTATGATTTTAATTAATTATGTTTAAATATGGACACCCATATGATATTGTATGGACATACATATGTGTCTGACAAACATTTTAAAATGAAGTGATGTACTCTTTTCTTCTCTTTAGAGGTGGTAACGCAGAACAAATTTTACAGCTTTTTCTGCACTTCTACGGGCATGCTCGCTCGGGAGAGTACCACCGCCCTTTATAAAGCTTGCATAAAATAAAGTATACATGACTTTTAGGAAGCCAGATGGCCATATTTACCCCTTTCTTTTCCTATGCCTATGCTCTCCAAATCTTTTATCGACCCCATCCTATCCAATAAAGCTATTATATCCGATCTTCCAGGTCAACAATGCACTCGCAACTCTCGGGATGTTGCGTTTGTCTATTGGCGACGGGATCGCTTACCATCAGCTCGTTGCTCGTTTATCTTCCTTTCCATAAAAAAAGATATATACTGTCAGATATTAAAACTACCAACAGATACTATAATGTCAAATGATGCTTATGTCAATAAATGTCAGATAATGACTTTGGCTAATATATACTTGGACTGATCTATCAATTATATGGAAAGCGAGAAGTCTGTACAACTTGAGAATATGTAACATTCGATTCGAATCGATTAGGCACATCATTTAATATTGTCTTTCCTATTATTACACTAAATTCATGGGCGTATATGGATGGTCAGGTGAGAGGAATGTCTAGTGCCCATCTCAGGATGGTATAGTGCCCGCCTCAGGATGGTTTTATGCACACTCTGGAAAATAACCGTAGACACGCCAATGACTAAATTAATTAATCTAAAATACTTGATTCCAACATCTGTTCTTGGTTGATACCATAATGTCAGATGATACTTACGTAAACTGCCAATGACTTTCAACAAGTGACGGAATAGTTTTCTTATTATAACATTAATTAAACTAATATTAAGGACTTGATGCCACAATTTCTTTTTTTTTTAAATCAGGCAATGCTGTAATGAAAATAATGCTTACTGGCAATCTTAGGCAATGCCACGGCATGAAGCATTAACAATTTCCGGTAACCTGAGGAGAACATAGGCGGAATGTCTCTCTTCTCATAGTCCTTGACAAGAAAGATAGAGATTCCTGCACTTGACTGATACAGTGGCATTGGCTAATTTAGATGTCCCTTTGAGTTTAGGAACAAATTTTAATATTCTCTTTCCTATTATTACACTAAATTAACTAATATATGAGCTTATTGCCAAGATTTATTCTTGATTGATACCATACTGGCAATATCAGATAATGACATGGTTGACTTCTCAACAAGTGATGGAATACTTTTCCTTATTCTTTTATTAATGTTTAGATGTTACACATTTGATGCCACGATTTTTTCTGAACATCATGATATCAGGCGATGCTGTGATGGCAGCAATGCTAACTGACAATGTTAGATAATGCTGAGCGGATTCATTTACGAGTTACGGTAACCTGCGACGGGGAACATGGGTGGGATGTCTCCTCTGTCATAGTCTTTGACAAGAGACGTAGATATATGACATTTGACTAATAAGGATTTGGATTAACTTATCAAATTGAGAAATCTATACGATTTTAGAATATGGTACATAAGTCCCTCTGAGATCAGTCACATATTTTAATATTCTTTCCTATTATTACACAAAATTCATGGGCATGTAGTGCTTTCCTCAGGATGGTATATTGCCCACCTTAAGATGGTCCTATGCATACCCTGGAAAATAACCCTAGAAACGCCCATGACTAAATTAACTAATATAAAAGGCTTGATGCCAAGATTTCTTTGTAATTGATACCATAATGTCAGATGATGCTAATGTAGACTAGCAATACCAGATAATGACATGGTTGATTTTCAACAAGTGACGGAATAGTTTTCCTTGCTGTTATATTAATGTTTAGATGTCACACATTTGATGCCACGATTTGTTTTGAACACCATGATATCAGGCGATGCTGTAAGGGCAGTAATGCTAGCTGGCAATGTTAGGTAATGCCATGGCTGAGCGGATGCATTAACAATTTGCGGTAACCTGTGACGGGGAACATGGGCGGGATGTCCCCCCGGTCATAGTCCTTGACGATGAAAATGGTCTCACCCTCGCATTCGTCGATGTCGCGGCAGAGCTGCTCGTCGGGCTCGTGCCTGGTACCGGGTGGGCAGACGCAGGTGAAGCTGCCCGGCGTGTTGCGACACTGCCCACCAGTGCAGTACTGTAACCAGGCCAAATTTTAGAATCATTAAACTTAGGTTTGATACCCAATCGGAATAAATATTTGTATGACACACAAATATTTATAATAGAAAGATATTCCCTTTAATATGACCGTTTGATTTGCTATGACGATGATTCGTGAGCGAATCATATACCTGTATAATCTACAAATAGTTGCTTTGGATCTGAGTGTTTGTCTATTTGTTATTTATGTTTGTAAAAAGTCCTTGGAACACATGACTTAATAGGTAATAAGATATTTTACAGATTCCCACCGGCCCTTAAAAATTCGGCATAAAATGACTTTTAGAGATGCCGGATGGCTATATCTTCTCCTATCTTTTCCTACTCCTATGCCTACCAAATTCTTAATCCCGACCCCATTCTAATTGCAATTTTCCGGAATGACAACACACTCGCAACTCTCTGGATGTTGCGTATGTCTATGGGCGACAAGATCATTTAACATCAATTGAGCCATCTGCTCATTTATTTTCCTTTCCGTAAAAAAAAGTATTTTACCAAAAAATCCATCCGGCATCCCGCGTAGAATCCCGAATGTTACATGCACAATTATTTTATGCCGACTTTATTAAGATGTATATAAAAATGTGTTTCATTTATCTTGAAAAAGGCCGGAGCGACAGTTCTTTTTTCAATTACCAGGGTATGCTATTCAAGTAATTATTACTATTACATCCATTAACACAAAAATTCCTTAACACTAATAGAAATACTCAAGGTGGTAAAGCATAACACCTTTCACACTTTTACGGCCACGCTCGTCCGGAGAAGTACCACCACCCTTTATAAAGTCGGCATGAAATAAAGATTGCATGACTTTTGGGGATGCCGGATGGCCATGTCTACCCTTTTTTTTCCCACTTATATCCCCTTCAAATCCTTAATCCCAAACCATCGCATCCAAACAACCTATTTTATCCAATTTTCCAGGTTGACAACGCACTTGCAACTCTTCGGATGTTGCGTGTGTCCATGGGCGACGGGATCAGTTACCATCAGATGAACCGTCGGCTCGTTTGTCTTCCTTTCTATAAAAAAAAGATAGGTTTAGATCCCTTACCGACTGATGCATGTCGCACTCATCGACATCCCTGCATATCCCATCGGCATCCGGGTGGTAGCCCGGGTCGCAGATACACTTGTATCCAGGTTCCAGATTCTCGCAAGTCCCGTGCGGACAAATCCCGGGGATCATTGTGCACTCGTTGATGTCGGCACCTCCATTATCTTTGCTCGCGCCTTCGGGACACAGGACTTCGTATTCCTTGGTCCCTTGTTTGGGACACTCCTTGCAGCCTACGCCCCAGCCTAGTTTGAAGCCTGAAAATATTGATTTAGAAAATTATCCTAGTCAGATAAGGTATCGTCTACTACTTTCTGGTCTCTACGATGTTTCATTCCGCTCAAATTAGTTAAAGCGTGATTTTATATAACCTCAAGTCTTCTTCGATAAATAGGGTATCTTACACTAATTTTCTTCTTCAGTCTTAGCGTAAGCCTTTAGACCCCAGTTACTTGGGGTCGGCTTCTAATCCACCCGAATATTACCTGAATTTAAGTTTCTAAAAAATATAAATCTCGAATCTAATGTTTTTTTTAAAACGCTGCCGTTATTATAAGATCAAAGTCGTGTGTTACAAGGGCTTTTATAAACATAAATCGCACCAAGACAAACACCCAGTTCCGAAACAACTATTTATATGTCGTACAAATATTTGCTCCGTGTGGGAATCGAACCCACGACCGCGACACCGCAGCCTATATCTTGGCAACTGCGCCAACCGGTGATGACCGGTTGGCGCAGT
>JAOCPS010280288.1:0-13200 GCA_025505425.1 Graphium colonna | reverse complement strand
CACGCCATCGTCACAGTGACCGTGTGAAGCCAGCCACAGTAGAGCGAGTACCTGCTGTCTTACCATACGTCAGAGGAATCACAGACAAGATTGGCTACATCTTGAAGCGTCCCTCTATTAAAACATTTTATAAGCCTAAAGAAAATAAGCCAATTTTTACCACCTGTCAAGTGCAACATCCCTCTACAAGATCCAGAAGTATACAAGCTTGATTGTGAATGTGGTATTTCCTATGTAGAACAATTAAAGAGAGCTATGAAAACACGGGTGAAGGAACACATAGCAGATTTAAAAAATAATAAACAAAATAAGTCTGCAGTTTGTCAACATACTCTTCAAGGACCCAACCATTACATCAGATTTGATAGCCAAAAATCCTTGCAAAAGACGGTTGGGTACAACTATCTGCTTGGAATTCCATTATTAATAAAATAAACTCAAAAAATAAGCACAACATTGCAAGTCCTAATAAATATACAATTAGTAGTTGCTGCGTAGATCGGACTAAAAATTAATATTCAAGCTAATGGTATGCAGCATTAACAAGTGATACCAGGACATCAAAGACCTCAGTCCTACCCGTGACCTTGAACGCTGTAAAGGGTTCGAAACGTCGGGTGATAAAATTTAAAAATAGACCACGATAAAATCGGTAAAGTTGTTTAATTTAAAAATGTCAAATATTCGCGTAAGTCACAAAATTAAAAACAAGATATTAACATAATTGTAGTATTATATTATAAACAATTAAATATTTTATTCAATATTCATTGAAATACATAAAATTATTAATATAATTATTAGTGAACAGTCTTCATCTCATTTATGTTATATATAGTCATTTTCTCAATTTATATGATAATTCAACTAAGATCTCCAATAAACTTCTTAGGATTTTTCTTATTCTTATTAGGCACATAATAAAGTTCGTGCACTTTAAAAAAAATTGCGTCAACAAACGTCATCTTGAGTAGAAAACTGACAAAATCTTCACTTTCCCTTTACATGCTTATAAAGCATAATCAAACCTTTGGATAACTTGATCAAATGACACATTAAATGTCTTTATTATTTATTATATTCTAAAGGTCTGCACTTTAAGTTAACAAATCTCAAGGAAAGTACGACATAAGCCGTTTTCATTGAAATCAAATGTCTTCATTAATTATGTTAACATAAGGGGCATATTCTAAAACGTTATCACTCTGCTTCTCTCCTTTTTGGGATAATTCCATTGGGGATATTTTTTTCTTTTCACAAACTATATAACGTGCGTTTGATGAGCCTGTGTAAAATAATTTAAGTTAATAAAGGAAAACAATGTGCAGGGATAAATGATACATTGATGGTTCTTACATTATAATAACAGATTAGCGGATAAATTTACACAAAAAATACTTAAAAAGCATAACCAGTACGCAAAATACACAGTCCCCTGTTATTTTAAATAGTTCTTGTTGCAATTTCCGGCAAAGTTGCTAGGGGTCTATGTATTTTTGTTATATTTCACAATATTTACAAAAATTATGTAGAAAACGTTTTTAAGAATATACCAATCAGTTGAGGCAGGCATAATATAACAATAAACTTTTGAAGAGATTATTAAAGTAATTAACTAACACACACATGCCTCTAGTATGTCATAATATGTACGTTACATATTATGACTTACCAGAGGACAGTGTGTGTTAGCGGTCCAAGCGCGTGTTCACCTCAAAAATGACAATCTAACACTAAACAAAATGGCGTCTCAACGCAGCATTCGGCTGGGTTGTTAACTTCACAGCAATTGCGTTTTGTTTAAATCATAAAAGATTCAATTTTTTTTTTAATTTTTAAAAACTAAGGGCCCGTAAAATTTCAGGGTTAAAGTTTTATTAGGAGTGATTTTTTTAATAATTTAATGACTTTTTGAAAAAATCGGTCGGGACAGTCGATCGCGAGATTGCCGAGAATCACCAGTATAAATATTTTTGCCTTTAATAAGTATATATGTAATTAGTGATTTAAAAAGAAATTATACATATTTTGTTTTTGAAAGGACTGTATATATTTAATCTAAGCCTTATTAAATCCGCATATAAATGGTCAGCCGATCATCAATGGGGTAGATAGCATTGACGTATATAGTATTTTTTTCTATGGAAAGGAAGACTAACAAGCAGACGATTCATCTGATGGTTAACGATCCCGTCACTCATAGACACACTCAACATCCGGAGAGTAACAAGTGCGTTGTTAACCTGTGAAATTGGATAGAATAGGTTTATAGGATAGGATGACGTCAAGATTAAGGATTTAAGGGGGCAAGGAGTGGGAAAAGAAAAGGGTACACATGGCCATCCGGCACCCCCAAAAATTATACATACTTTATTTTTAACTGACTTCAAAAAAAGAAAAAGGTACTCAATTGGAATATTTTTATTTTTATGTACATTAGCGCATATCTCCGGTGAGCGTTTTGAAAAATTCCTTTTCTATCTTATAGGATTGGACTTCCGGAATGGGCCCATAAAATTTTCAGGAAAGTGAATTCAGTAGTTTTTCTTTAAAATGAAAATAATAAACTTGAATTTTTGTATTCTTGCATGTATCTAGGTCATTTATGCACCAATTTCAAAAATTACTTTTATATAATAGAGCATTCTTTTTAGATAGTTCTATAAAACTTCCATAAAGTTTTCTAAAAATTGGTTCATTTCTTTGTTTGTTAAATAAAAATAACAAAATTAAGGAATGTTCACACATACATATATCCGCAACTTATGAGCTGATTTGAAAAAATATTTTTTTGTCTACTAGGGTAATAATAATTTATATAAATTAGATTTGTAGTTTGTTTTTAAATCATTATCACGGAAAAGATATGTTTCGAAAGTACACTTTTAAGGCATTTGAAGTCGTTTTTTCTCATTCTATGAAACTTGTATGACTGACTTTATAAAGAGTGATATGACTTCCCCAGGCGAGCGCGGCCATAAAAGTGCAGCAAAAGCTGTAAAAATATGTTATGCTCTACCGCAATCATATATAAAAAGAAAATCAATTAAAATATTTAAATGTGAATTGCCTGATTTGTAACATCAAGAGTAACAAATGTGAATTCCCAGACATGTCAGTTAGATTTTAACGTATAAAAATTAAATTTAGGGAATTGTGATTTCAAACTGATAATGATATTCCTTATTCAAATTTATTGTTACGTAAATAAAGACATTCTGTAGAAATAATCACCAACATTGAATGCGAAATATTTTACAACATTTTATCGGAATGATATATGTCTCGCAAAAGTAATTTAATCAGGTTTCTGCCATTTAATCCAACGCTACAATTCGGAGAAGATTTTCCGAGTAGGACTAAACGTGCAAATTACGCTTGCATGCTAGCCAGCGGCAAATTGAAACTAATACAATTTGAAATCAAAGAGTGGACGGTGTTTCAGTTATTTTGTTTTATCAGTTCGTTAAAGGATGATTCGCTCCAAATTAAGAATCAAATTAGTTCCATGGACATGCATTAGAGCAGCTTATACGTCTCTAAGGAAAGTATAAGGAAAAGCATTTGAAGTACTTACAAATTGTAGAATCATTAAGTTGAAAACAACTTAATGGTTTAAGTTATTTTTAACATATTTCAAATACAAATGAAAGTACCGTTATTCTATTTAAGTGATTCGATTTAACACTAAAACAATTTATTTTAAGTTTGTTAAGCTTCATTGGCTAAGTACATTAACGTATAAACATTAATGCTTCACATGGAAAAGGTGTAAAAAAGCAGCTTTATTTGGACTATTAGGTGGGGAGTTAATAATGATGGCGGGGTGGTATGGATCGTCATAAATCAAAATCAACCCTAGTCAGTTTTTTAAACATTTTTGGTAACGAGAAAGAGGGAACACCTTTATCTTTTGAATTAATTAGACTCATTTTTAAAATAGTCACCTTTCTTTTAAAGTTACGTATTCTTATATTAAAAATAGTTTTAGTTTCAGAAATAATAACCATTTATTTGGAACCATAAAAATAGAACAGTAATATAACAGAAAGTACGAAATTAAATAAAATAATTTGACGGATTATAAACTTTCTGGTAATAAAAAAAACAACAAAAATGACTGTAATTCCAATTACTGTAATATAGAAAAGGAAAACAAAAGGTCTGTCGGCACTCATTTGCTTTAGATTCTAGTGACAAATTGTGCCGCAAGCAGTCTGGGGTAATTAACTGCAAAAAGAAAAAATTGACAGAGAAAAGGTAGGTAGAGGGTGAAGCGTTGAATTTTAAAGAGACTTTCCGAATGGGGCCTATGTTATTGTCTATAAAATATATGAATGCTGATGATTTTTACTTGTCTCAAATTATAACATTAGAAATATGACAAGAATAAGAGTGTTTTTAAATTTAATTTAAATACAAATGCCGTAGCAAAACATAAAATTATAAATTAATCTATGCTAGAATTCAGTACTTTTGCAATTATCCGGTAAATCAATAAATAGATAAAATCTATCGTTGATAGCATTATTTGCATAGTCATACATAAACGTGGTACATAGATATAATGAGAATAGGGTTCATAAGTCTAGATTATATACCTTAAAGAGACCCTGGTCTTTGTAATCTAGTAGTAGAGACGTTTGCTTTATAAACCGGAATTCCTTGGTTCAATTTCGCGAGAAGATAGTATTTTAGTTGCTGTTTATCAATTAAATTAGCGTAACGCGAACTGATTACCAGACTACCTAAAAGTGAAGCCAATTCATATATCAGTTGCCATTCTAAAAGATATTTCTGCGCACGATCTATGATCGTCATTTAAAAAGTTTTCTGGCCACAATTTTATAGAAACGAAACAACACAAGAATAGATCTAAATAATTAGTAAGGTTTTCATTGATTGGGCCGTGCAAGTTGTATAGTGAATATAGAAGTGTATATTAATCGGGTGATAATAGTAATGTTAACTACTTTCTTGCCTACATATTTGTCGACCTATCCACTTACTGTCACTATCAATTTATTAACATAATTAAAATAGCGCATTCTTAAATTTGTTGTCATTTAAGGGACCACGATTCCGCATATCATATCGCCTCCAGGATTAGCAATAAAATTACTGTTCTTTTGCACGTTGCTCTGATATCTGATCCAGTTCACCTATTCCTTAGCCACTTTAGATGTAGTTCAATGTAAAGTTTTTTCTACACAAAATGTTTTTTTTTTTCAAAATTTAATTACTGATTAATATTAAATTAATATAAATTAATTTACATGTCAGACAATCACCGTGAAGCGCCGTGAATCAGTGATGATTCAAATAACTGACCAGAAAGCTGAACGAGGTCGAAAAAGGTTTACATCCACCAGCGGTCAACGTCGTTGAGATATAACTGTAATACTTTTGCACCCACCGACGTAAATCCATATGACAAATTCGTGTGTTAACATGCTAACGGACCTCAGGTTCCGAATACTATCCATCGTTAACCATATATGACCAGTCATTAAGACACATCGTACTTACCGGAATATAAGGGGTTATAAGCATATACCCAACAATATGCTACGAGCAAGTTGAAAATTCCGCGATTGCGCTCCTTTGGAGACCCGGTGATACCCTACCATAGCAAATTGGTGATAGCGGTGGGGATGTAGACAGTTAGAAACCCGACGGCTCTCCGCTCTGGTGATTAGGTATACCTAACGAGTGAATCGTACTTGGTACAATATGTCCGATTTACTTAAAAAAATGCTTGACGTTTAAGTGATAAATAAAACTTTAATTTTTTCACGTCTCTTTTTTTCGTAAGTGTATTAACACAGATAAATTATTTTATATCTGTGTTAATAAACTTATGAAAAAATATATTAAACATACTCGTATATATCTAGCACATTCGTACATAGTTACCCTTCAATATGAAGTATGCAAAGTTACTTAATATTACGAGCTCTAATTTATTTGTTGATGCTCAAGTATAAATCACTTATGCAGGCAATAACTTTAATTTATCATTAACTTAATCTATATCAATGATTAGTTCCTAGGCAACAGTTGGAGAACCAAGTAAATACAGTGCATTCCAAAAGGCATTCCAAAGTTTCCCTGTGGCATAAGTTCTGAAGATATGACATATGTAATTATTTTAGACTCTGGTTACTAGACTAGACTAATTAACTGTTGGAATCTAAACGAAAATGGTGTTTCGTTATAATAATACACACCTCAACACTGTCTAGGGTTATTTCATATAAAGTTCTTAAATCCTAAAAATACTGGCCGTTTTTATTTTTTTAAAGATATTTTATTTTATAGGTCTTCTCTAATGATTCTAAATTTGTACCTAAAAAAATATTAAAAACAATTGATTTGCGCGGCATTACTGAGGTGAAATACAAATGTTAAAATTAAAATTTACTAATCAACGTTTTTGGATTTTTTTTTTTGGCAAATTAATATTTTAAAGCAAGTTAATGATTGATTCGGAATTCATGCGATTGTTTTCATTGTGCAGCGGGGCCATTTAACAACAGAGGAGATGTTACGGGCAGTAGGCATGCTCCAAACGGGGGCTACTCAACGGACGGTTGCTGAGGTGATTGGATCAAAACAAAATGTTAAATCAAGATTATTGTCACGTTATCGTGCTACTGGTGAAGTAGCTGAAAGGCATCCTGGCGGGAGGTGCATTATCACCGATCGGCAAGACCGATTTTACAAGTTGCTGCGAGAATGCAACCAAATTTTACGGCCATTCAGTCAGTTGAATAGCTTCGGTCAGAGCACCAGTTACTTGTGAGTGCAATCTTCTTCTCACAGTTACCAAACTGTGAGGAGAAGATTGCATGAAGCTAACCTGCATGATTACAAACCGCTTTGAACACCAGCGCTGTGCCCGGAAATCATGGACGAAGAGTACACTGGACCCGTGAACATTTGCGCTGGGAGGATATCCAGTACTGTTTACCGATGAGTCTCCATTTTGAGAGTCATTTGGTTTCCATTCTGATTTACGAAAATTACGTGCATGACGAGTTCCTGGTCGCTTACGACCGACCGAGCCGTTTGCGACACCCTCAAGAAGTCCATATTTATCAGGGCGGGACAATTATTGTTTGGGCAGGAGTTCGTTTTGGTGGAAGAACAGATCTCGTTTAGATCAGAAACACCATGACCGTAAAAAAATACCTTAACCAGGTGCTAATACCAATTGTCCATCCCCATCGACTACAATGGCTAAAAATTCACACTCATGCAAGACAACACCCGCCCGCACACAGCGTGAGTCATGACCAGCTGGCTGCTGGAGCATGATGTGTCGGTCTTAAGCTGACCCGCGCAATCACCAGACATAAATCCTATAGAGCACGCGTGGGACATGCTCCAAAGAAGGGCTCTGAAGAATTTCTGCAAACATTGGACCTAAAGAGCAACATTTTCTGCATCTAAGCAGGATCTGGGATAATTTTCCACGGCAAAACTTTGATTATTTGATTCAAACCATGAAAAGCCGCTGCAGAAATGTTATGAATGTCATGGGTGGTTTTGCTGACTTCTAATGTTTGTTTCATTTAAAAAAAATTGAATACTTAGCTTTATTTTTTTTTTCTTATTAAAAGCATTTACAATTTTGTTTTTGAGACTTACGCGAATATTAGACATTTATAAATTAAATAACTTTACGGATTTTATCGCAATAAAAATAAATTTAAATTTTATCACCCGCCGTTTCATACCCGTTACAGCGTTCATGGTCACGGGCAGGACTGAAGTGTTTGATGTCCAGGTGTCACTTGTTAATCCTGCATACTGTCAGCTTGAATATTAATTTTTAATTATTAGTCCAATCTACGCAGTAACTACTAATTGTATCTTTATTAGGACTTGCAGTGTTGTGCTTATTTCTTCAATTAATTTTATAGATAATGGGATCCCAAGCAGATACTAGCACCCAACCGTCTTCCCTATTGAAATTTGGATTTTTTTTAATTTCAATAGCCTCACGAATCATCCTTGGTAGGAACCTGCGTTCTTTTACGAGGATTTTTGGCCTATAAAATCTGATGTAATGGTTGGGCCCTTGAAGAGTATATTGACAAACTTCACATTAATTTTGTCTATTATTTTTTAATTTTTATTTTAAAAGATATGGCTTTATTTTATGTGTGATGTGTAGTCTGTTAAAAGGGCTTTTTAAAAATATACATGTTGCATGTTATTTATATTTTTATTTTAGTAAATTGAGAAAATTCAAAATATCCCTAGACGATGTCGATGTGTGCATGTACAAAAAACTTTACGTGGAAAAATATTTTTGCTTGACTATGTTTAAGCGAAAATTTTTGACGAAGAAAATTTACTACTTAATATCCCATTTTTAAACTGGCGGCAGCAAAAGTAAAGTACGAAAAAAGTTTTTTTTAAGTTCTGTAAAAAAATATTGCAATCCGGATTGTGTACCTGTTGTAAAGAGATCAAAACGTTTGGAATATAATATTTTAGTGATCGTTTAATGGACTCTTTTGCATTTAAGAAATATTTAACAATCTAAAGGAACATTAAGCATTCGTAATGTATTTAAACGTCATATGTTTTACATTTTTGACAGAGATTATTAATATATTTATATTAAAAACTATCACACCTATCAATAAATGAAAAAGTGGGTAGGAGAACTTAATCGCATTTGTTAAGTAATGTCATAATGAAAATACTTGACAAGTAGTGATTTCCTGTTACTCTTTAAAATATTTCTTTGAAATAAAATTACCAATACATATTGCACAGTCAAATATAACTGATGATTTATGAATGTATAATAGGACATATTCACAAACAGATACACACTCGCACAGGCACACACACACGCGCGCACACCCACACACACGCGCGAGCGCACTCACACACGCACACGGTGACACTGACAAGTAACGATCTATGACTTTGTCATCGATTGATGATTGATGATGATGATTGTTAGACAGCTGCAGTAATAATTGTCTCATGCTAATTTTACTTTTATACACAGATGAAAAGTTTAGTTCAAGCATTATCTTTATATTTTAACCTGCGTTATGTGATATTACGTCGCTTTAAATGATTTTTTCCTTTTTAATGTTGTTACTTGTTTTATTTTTACTTAAATATTGTCAATTTTTCTTATTTTATATTTTTTCATGTGGCAAGTTTTATTTTTATCTGAATATATGCCGATATAATGCTGAATCGTTTATATTTAATAGAATCAGGCGTTACTTTGCGGAAGTCCATATTATACAATTCAACCTGCAAGCAAATATATGAACGCACGCATACGTATACGTAAATCACCACCCTCCCTTCTCAAACTGCTTGTGCGTGCACTCTCGTGAACGATCACGCAGACAAAACCACCACCAAGCAATAATGTTAGCAGGACCGTGCAGAATTCCACACCAGGAAGCAGGTTGTTACCCTCGAACTCGACGCATGTTTCGCCCCGACACCGGAACATCCTCAGGATGTTGCCTCTACGACTAGCATTCGTTGAGTAAACGCTACTAATTTATTCTTTATTTTGCGCGGGCATCATCGCTGCTGGCCAGAGGGGCCTTTACAGCTCCGACGGGCTTAGGGTGGCCGGTGGCGCTCGGGGCGCCTGGCCTAAACCCCGCTTATGAGTGGCTAAGCTCGGGGGCTCCCAGGGGAACCTCGGCTCGGGCCACCACTCTACTCGTGTTACCGGATTGGGACGCCGCTGAGCTCTTAGGTCGCATCGGCGTTCACTCCATGGAGTGCTCAGAATTAAGAACCCCCAAGAGGGGACCTCGGCTTGGACTGTCACTCATTGTGCGTTTAGCGTTATCGTCAGTAAAGATCAATTTCCTGCTGCGTTTTCATTTAACAATCTTATTTATCTGCCATATATAGTTCAAAGGCGCAAATACAAAGCAAAAATATATAATAATATCGTTAAAATGTTTTAAAGTCATAGATTGGGAAAGCTTATAAAATGATTTTAAAAAATATATGATAGATGTATCAATAGACGATAGGGTCTCAGGTTTATTTGATATTATTTTGAGCCTTTTTAATATACTTGCACCTATAAAGTGGATAAAAATACAACATTATCCGGCTCAATGGATTACTCCCTCTATAAGGATGATGACAAAAAGAGCGTTGTTGGCAGAAAAATCCAACTGAAAGCAACTAGGTCATATTGAAAAAAAATGCAAAATCGGTGCAGTTGCATGTGTCGTGGTGCTAAAAGAAAACATATGTTTAAGCAAAACTTCAGTTAAAAGTTTTGCTTAAACATATGTGTATAATATGCGCAACTATGTTACCTTAGAAGCCTCGGTACAGGTCACAGAAGCAAGGAAACCAATGTTTCATTTAACCTTGATGAACTTCATCACCACTCCTCTTAACCTCCAGTAACTCTTAATGATTCAGTCAAACTTGAAACTTTAAACTTTCCAACATTCATAAACTACTGTGCCCTTCTTTTATTTTTTCTGAAATTACTGATGATGACATAAAAGAAGCTGTTACTTCCACTTCCACTAAAGCTAAGTTTGGTTATGATGGCATATATTTTCAAATAAATCAACCTATTTTAAATGAGCTTGCTCCTATTTTTACTCACCTTATGAACTCATCTTTAAATTCTGTAAGTTTTCCGATTCTTTGGAAGAATTTATTATTCCTCTACCAAAGGATGTATATACATTCTTCCTTAGCTAGGCAAAATCTTGGAGAATATTGTTGAGAAATAGCTATCTCATTTCCTCTTTTCTCATTGTCTGTTAAATTCCTCCCAGTCCAGTTTCTGTCCTTATAGCAGCGCTGTTAGCGCATTGGTTAAGGTTCAGGTATGTGATGGCATACGATGCGATGCCTATGGGCGATAGAAAATAAAAACTCACTATCTTAACTCTACTCGACTTTAGCAGTGCATTTAATTGAGTTAACCTTGACGTACCTCTTGGAATAATTTTTCTTTAAATGTGTCGCACCCAGTGATTGCATGACTTAGCTCATACTTGAATGGATACTCACAGTGTACCACGATGAAGCCATCATCTCATCTCGATATGATCTCTCTGTCGGCGCCCTCAGCGAAATGTTCTAATCCCTTTTTTATTCTCTATATTATATATACCGGTAAATAGATATTTTTTTAAGAATAAATTGCCAATTTATTATTTAATGGTAATCGGGCAAGCTATTGGAAATGGAAATATAATTTTTAATCAATTCCTTCTTCGTACTTTTTTAAACTTATCCGCCTTAATTAAACGAAGACTAACCACCTAATTGATTAAGTTTATCGAAATAATAGTTGTGTAGAAATAAAATATCACAAAAAAAATTTAGTAGCTTTTTAAGCAACTTCAAAAAATGAGGAAGGTTCTCAATTTAAATGTTTATATTTATTTTAAGTACGTTCGAGCAAATCTCCGTCATTTATAAACTGATTTAAGTTTTTTGGGTTTTATATGGTAATTCCTCCAAAATGGTACTATGATTTTTTATCAATATAGTTTCAGTAGCTTATTTTTTCAAGTCAAAATAACAAAATTAATTTTGTTATTTTCACTTAAATAACAAACTGCTGAACCGATATTTAAAAAAAATATTATTTATATTCGCGCGTATCTCCGTCATTTCTAAACCGATTTTAGAAATTCTCTTTATATATAGGAGTGTATAATTTCAAAAAGTTTCCACAATTTTTTATTAGAATCGGATCAATAGTTTTTTTTCAAAATCACAATTACAAAGAAGATGTGATTTGAAAGCACACTTTTAAACATATTTTATCAGTATCATATTGTTATGTAGATAAAAACATAACAGTATGATACAAAAACCCATTTCGTTAAAATCCATGGCTCAAAGCCTTTATTTTCTGTAAGGGAATATTGTTATCATGTTGAGAATGAATAAGATACATGAAACAAATTTATATTTAATGTTCTATCATAAAACAATTCAATAAACATTTATGAGCAAATTAAGGAAAAGCATGTGATAAAGAAGTTCGTTATTATGGATAATATTGAGCCTAGAAACGCGTCGCTTCGGTTTGATTATAGTATATTATTAAAACTATTTGGGCATTATATAATATATAAGGGGTTTTATTATATTATAATAATAATATAATAAAACCCCTTATATATTTTAACATGAACTAACTTACAAGCAGTGATTTAAATTTTAATTAACATATGTTTAGTAATTTCTAAGTCAATTGTAAACAAAGTTGCGGCTCCATATTTTTATATGTATACTGATTAGTAAACGAAAAACAAAATGTTATAAATGAATTCACTTTAAAGTATTTATAAAAAACAAACTGTGTGACAAAAATTCTATATTTTAGAATTGTTTACCAGAAATCATTAAATTCAATATACAATAATTGTCCATCCCACCCTATTGACAAGAAATACCATAACATAGTCATTAATCGAACTTGGTGTACGAGCTCCGTCCACACTTATTCTGTCTTTTTAGTGAGTTATTAAAAAAAATATAACAATTTTAACATTTAGCTTTAATTTTCATCACTTAATCGTGTAATCATTTAATCGTGCAATAGTGGAAAGAGACTAGATTCAATTAATTTCGTAAAGCGTTTTCAAAGCCTCTAACACAAGTGAGTGAAAGTGTTCTCTCGTTCTCGAAATCAACTACAAAACCATGTTTGATGCTTTCCAAGTATAAAGCCCCTTTTTCAATTAAAAACTTTTACTATATTAATATTAATTAAATATAATGCTTGCGGATAGTCTTTTTTTTTTTCAAATAATATAGAATATGTATTATTAACCGTAACACTAAAGTGGGCACATAGGAGCACTGGCGAACTTATAAAAATGAATACGTTCTTAGTAAAAATTAAATAAAATGCTTTTACAATCTTCTTTTCTCGAACTTCACAAAGTGCATCGTAACTAAATGATTTATTGACATAATATCTTAACTAAATGATTTAGCAGTTAATAGTATTGCTTGACTATTTTTATTAACTTTAATCAACATAAACACCATAAATTAAAAAAGTTTTGAAATTTCATTTATTTAGTATCCTTATAACAAATGGAGCGCAAACAGTAGAGGGTAATTATCTGCAAAAGGAAAAATGAGCTGAGAAAATGTAGGTACAAGGCCAAACGATGAATTTTAAACAGTCCTGCCTGA
>JAOCPS010280177.1:2797-13200 GCA_025505425.1 Graphium colonna | reverse complement strand
TCCAATTTACCAGATTAACCACGCACTCGTGACTCTCCGGATGTTGCATGTGTCCATGGGCGACAGGATCGCTGCTCCGTCTGCTCGTTTTTCTGCCTCTCCATAAAAAAGACCCGACGGCCTCGATTTAATCCTCGTAAGTTTCGCAAAAACGAGTTTATCAGGGCGGACTATTTATTTTCGCTACTTGTGCCGTGTGTCCGTGGGTTCCAAGGATCAATTAATTTCTAATTTATAAGAATAATGGAACAGCTGGCGATAGGAGGGTTAGCTCTTTCCATGCCCAAGGGTGAAGTAAAACCATACAGCTAGCGTTTCTGACTCCATGTCATGCGTTTATTCATTATTGTAGTCAGATTGATTGTATTGATTTTTAAATGTTTTTGTCGTCATGTGAAATAATTCTAAGAAATAATCTAATAGCGAAATCCAAGTTGGCGTGCGAATAGTAGATAGTTAGTTTGTACATCTGTTCTGTACAGGATGACTGTGAGACACTAACGATATTAAAGGATATTAAGGGCAAAGTTTCAGGTTAAATTTTCCATTAAATAAATTAAGTTTAGCTACTCGATGCGGCGTCGAACGCTCGAAAGCTCTCGAACGCCTTTTCGCCCCCCGCCATGTTCGCTAAGATAAACATGATTTTCGTCATTGTTTATTAAACTTTCGACTATGTTTACTTAATGTTCACACTCATTCATTATTATTTAAATTTTTATTATTACATAGTCACATTTATTATGATTTAATTTTTTCTTATACGATTCCCGCATACAACGTCATTGCCATTACCCTGCCATCTATGAGTCTTCGCGCGAAACTCTGTCGACCTGATAAACCTTTTGTTCTTTGCAGAAAAAGTCAATGATATTGCCGCCACTGTGTTCAAAATAACGCATAATACGACAGAAAAAAGTAAGTATTATATTAATACTTAAAACAAAATCTTTGTATACCTTTTTAATAAAATTGAACGGACGAAGGAGTATGAAATGAAATGTTTCAGAGACTTATGGAGCTTGGGTCATATGGTAAACAGTAAAAACCGACTAAATCACATGAGGATAATCTTTTTAATGAATTTAATGAGCGAATTGACTTTTCAATCGACGTCGATAAAATGAAAATTTTATGCGACAGTGTAAACGCTTCTGGAAAAAATCCCAGAAAACATTAAAAAAAATTCTAGTAATAAATTAAAAAAAATATTAAAGAACGTTTGTGCGTTGAAGGTTCATTAACGATTATTTTAATGATAACGTGACCTGGCAATGAACTATTCACTCTAAACTTTTCCGAGTAAAATTTGCTGTTTGTATATTTTATTACGTGCTATTTAAAAAAAATATTAGCACCACTGAGTTTCTTACCCCGTCTTTCCAGGGCAATGGCTTTCTTTCCGAACCAGTGGTAGCATTCTTGAATATCAATAAGTAAGTGACACTTCAATGTTGAATATAGAATTTTGATTTGAATTTGAATATGAAAACTCCAACACCGCGTTTTCTCCTACTTTCTGTAACAATCACATAGCGCCATCTACCGGCTAACTGTTAAACTGGCGGTAGAAGGTTTGGAACAAGAAAATTTTGCGTATAAGCCGCAGTTTACCACACATTTAAGGTTGCATTTCGAATATCTTGCACACAATTCCCAACCACAACATCCGTATGGACGTCTCGTCTATACCATAAGAAAAATCCCTACTTAAACATCATCCTTGCTTACAGGTGGAGATGAAGACTTAGCTCGGACGATAGAACAGATAACGGGGAAAGACAAAATCCAAACATTCTCTACTGTATCACCTATAAAAGGTATGATGTAGATACTTTAAATCATCTTGGCAAATGGGTCTATGTGTGGGTATACTGTAAATGCAGTTTTGACTTGTTTGGCAGTGACGCGTCAGGCGTCGTCTGAGCAGCACGTGTTAGTATCGCTTTATCTCGCGGGTATAATGGGTGACATATAATGTCATATCACAAATTATAATCAAACAGAAATAGAAATGCAAAAATATTTAACAAAATATCTTCTCTATACATTTCACATATATGTCATAAAAATAAACAATTAAAAATAATCATATTTGTGTATGTTAACGATTGTATATCAAAAAAATAATAAAAATATAGTATTTTATATATGTATGAAAAAAGATTTCAAAATTAATAAATTTCATATTAGCTTGGGGAAAAAGTGTCTTCACATTTTATATGAAAATTTTAAATATTTTTAAATATAGTTTATTTACATTTAGGAATGCAAACGCATGCAGGAGCCATTTTGGGATGTCTGATCAAAGACTGGCACAAGTGCTTTTGGCAGTCCCCTCGAGGTGTTAACCTGACACTACCTAAAGAATTCTGAAGTGAACGAAACAGGTCAAAATCTGAATGTGCAAGGTCAGGACTATACTGCAGATGCATTAACACCTCCAAGCCAACCTCTCTTAATTTTATCATTATGAAAAACCATACCCCTTTCTGTGGATCAACTCCGGCGCCTTTCTCCCAACTTCTTGATTTAATTTCATCAGTTCTTCGGGGTAGAGTTCAGAATCAATGACCCTACCTGGTGGTAACAGCTCATAATAAATAATGCCCTTTCAATCCCACTACATACACAGCATCACCTTTTGCGAGTTAACCCGGGTTTCGCCAGAGTCTGTGAAGCCTAACTGACCTTTGACCACGACCTTTTTCGCACGTTCTTGTCGTACGTGATCCACTTTTCATCATCGATTTCTTCATAAATGATTATGGTATCATTACGTCGTAATAAATAATCACAAATGAGTACAAGGTTCAGAAGTTTCTTTCAGTGAGCTCGTAAGACACCCAAATATCGAGCTTTTTTGAGTACCCAGTTTTTTTTCAAATGCCTCAAAACTGTTTTGTGGTCAATTCCCAAATCTTTAGCTACGTCAAAACTACTGATGTATCTGGCTCCACTTTTTCAAAAATGGCATTCATTCGTAACCGGGTGACCAGAGAGACGTGCACCTTTGACATCAAAATTTGTGCTACTCTTACAGACACTACTAGGTCCATTAACATCGCAAATTTTTCGCGGCTTGCGTTGCATTTTCACCTTTTTTGCAGTAAAATTTTAATATGTATCGAATTTCTTCATTAGATTCACTCATCTTGGCAGTAAGAAAAACAAATTAAATCATCATTTCTTAATTTGAATTTGAAATTATCTTAAAAATTTAAACTTTTAGTAATACCAAAGTCGGCTAGATATAAATAGTGTCTCCAAAGAGATTTTATTGCCATTTCGTTCATACTATATGCGAAAAGTCTTATTCACCAATTGTTTCTAACAAAGCAACAAGCCTAATTTTATAATTTGAATATTCCAGCATACAGAGTAATATATTAATTACTATGTACTTTTTTATAGTGAGGTAGGCAAAAGAGTAAGCAGCTCACCTGATAGTAAGCGATCACCGCCGTTCATGGACTCCCGCAACACCAGAGAAGTTACAAGAACATTGCTGGCATTTAAGATAGAAGTAGGCTCCTTTCTTGAAGGTTCCTAAGTTGTATCGATCCGGAAATATCGCTGGCTACAGTTGATTCCACACAGGTATTGTGCGTGGCAGGAAATGTCTGCGAAAACGCACTGTGGTGGACTGCCAACCATCACAGTGTTGACGATGGTACTTGGGAGTAATTAATAATAAATAATATAAGTTTCATAATTTTTATTTAGCATTTATCTGTATTGTATATTTTATCACGCACGCGCTGTCACTGTATCTGTACAAGCTTGACGCACACATAGACCGTTGTGTCAAGATGAATTGAGGAATCTAGAATATTGATTAATATTTTCAACTTTTTCTCTTACCAGTCTAATTCAAGAAGATGAATAACGTTTTTTAAAATATGAACGTTTACATTGATTAACAAAAACCATTGATAATATAGATTCAGGTTGTACGAATGTAGGAGACCGGTTGGCGCAGCTAGTGGGTTCGATTCCCACCCGGAGAAAATATTTATAAGACCCACTAATTTTTGTTTCCGAAGCATAAACAATTCATGCCTTTTAAAGCCCTAGTAACCGTTAAACAATTTTATTTATATAATTTTCGATTTTATTTAGTTTATTTTATCTAAACTAACATTATAAAGCAGAAGTGTTTGTTTGCTTGTTTGGTTGAATGCGCTTATCATAGGAATTATCGGTCCCAATTGAAACATTTTTAAGCGTCGGATAGACCATTTATCAAGAAAGTCTTTAGTATATAACACGATCGTTATGGCAATAGGAGCGGAGCATCAATGAAAAATAGTGCAAAAACGGGGAAAATTTAAGCGAATCAAATTCTTGAGAACAGATATGGCGGCAACTGGACCTCTCTACGGCCTCGCTCATCCGGGAAAATACGCCCCTTTTAAAATCGGTATAAAAGAAAGAATGCATGACTTTTAGGGATGCCGGATGGCCATGACTACCCTTTTCTTTTCCCACTCCTTTCCCCTCCGAATCCTCAATCCCGACCTCACCCTATCCAATAAACCTATTCTATTCAACGACAACGCACTCGTAACTCTCCGGATGTTGCGTGTGTCTATGGGTGAGGGGATCACTTACCATCAGGTGAACCTTCTGCTCGTGCTTAAAAATTATTGTTTGTGTTATACTGGCAATATTACATTAGGGCGTTACAATTTGTGTAACTGGTAATACACAGATAAATCGGTTTTTACACACACAACAAGCAGACAGAAGTAATAGTCGTCATTAACGATTCATTATGTATGTTTATATATTGAGGTATTATTAGTTATATATGTATGTATATTGTATTGTTTATATGTTTTAATGTTAACGTTATGTATGTATTTTGTATGGAATTAATATATTTAAATATATATATTATTTTTTCAATATTTTAATTCATATTTTTCAACATAGCACAAATTAAATGTGATGAAATGAATGCGCGTTAAGTCCACTTTATGTTATGACAGGTGACGAGATCCCAGAGGAATATCAAGAGATGTCTAAAAAGCAGAAAAGGGATCAATATTCAACGGAAATGCCTGTTGGAGGTAACCTCTTTTATAAAATGGCAAACACACACACATAACTGCATCCGTGGCCTATATCCATAGGCCTTCCTCTACAAACCCGAGGTCTTGAATTCGAATTCCATGGGGGGACAAGACTTTGTGCTTTTGTTTCTTAGTTGGATTAAAGCAATGCAGACCGATCATCCGTTCGCCTGAAAAGAATTATGATCCATTGTAGGGCAAGTAAAAAGTTGGTCACGGTTGTCATTAACACCTTTAGCCGTCGTTATAGGATGTCAGTGCCTTCAAATATCCTGACAACTTATCCATTATTTGAATTCATATAAATGTCCACTATGATGCCCATGTATTCCGTAATTAATCATTCAAGTTTGGATTAAGTTTACTCAGTGGTCAAGTAATATTTATTTTTAATATTGCTTTTATTCTTTATACATAATCAGCTTATAACGACCTCGATTTTTTGAAGTGAGCAAAAACAGACTAAGTATATGCAACTTAAAGCGTAGTACACATACTATATATACTACTGCTCATTTCACGTCTAATAATTGTACCTATTAATAGGAATCCTGTATTTCTTCCTAATAAGAAAGGAAACAGTAAGTATTATATAAATACGTAAAACAAAATCTTAAATTTGCCATTAAAATCTAAACTGTTAAAAATATCTCACGAATGTTCAATTCTAAGGCTCTTGAAGTCAGTTCCGCAGTTTACTGTGAACGTAAAATTCGTATGAACAGTCCTTTATAACACTAATCATCAATAAAAACAGAAAATAATATATATTGTTGAGATTCTTATAACGATAATGATAAGAATTATGATTGATTTCCTTACCTTATGAACGCACACACCACCAAAAATTTTAGACCTATTTCTATACAAACGCCTCTAAGTAAAATTTTCGAAAAACTTACTTTATATCAGCTATTGTCACATTTTAATACGCAAAATTTATTGATTAACAAGCAATACGGATTTATCCGAGGTTGCTCTACAATAAATGTGGGTATCCAGCTTGTTAAAAATATCTTGGAAGCCTGGGAAGAATCACAAGACGCCTTAGGTGTATTCTAAGATTTGACTAAGGCTTTTAATTGTATTCAACATGAAACTTTGGTCAAGAAATTACACTAATATGGTATAAAAGATGCCGCACTCATTCTTTTGATTTCTCATCTGCCATTGAATTTAGAGAGTTGAAGTGAATGGCAAGAGATCTCCTGTGGCCTTGGTATGTATGGGGTTTCCGCAGGGATCGATTCTTGGGCCTTGAATTTCTCTTCCTTATGCTTATGATATGTTGCTGAAGATACTTCTTTAGTGTTTAAAGTTAAACAACGTTCCTCCAATTATGATGACGTAAATAATACTCTCTCTACAGTAGAACATGGGTACAGTGCTAACAATCTAATGTTTCATAATACAAAAACCTAAATTTATCAAATTTAGTACATCAAACGTAAAACATCAGAAAGCTGATGTATTTCTAGATGGGGAAGTGTTAGACCAAATTGACAAGACAATATTGTTAGGCATTACTATTGATGCTAAACTGCAATGGGACCCTCATATTAATAAACTGTCGAATAGATTTAGCTCAGCAGTATATGCAATAAAAAATCAGACAATTAACGGATGTAGAAACGACACGTCTGGTATATTTTAGTTATATTTATTGCTTAATGTCTTATGGCAATCTCCTAGGCGGAAATGCAGTGGGTATAAAACTATCGTTGTGCTTCAAAAAAGAGCTATCTGCGGGAATTATAACCTTGGCCATCACTGCGAGACTGGTTTAAAGATATAAAAAATTTGATTGTCGCTTCCTAATATATACTTGTACGTTTATAGATATAATTGATTTGTTAAATTTTGCAACGTACGTGACAGTAATACAAGGAACAAACTTAACTTAACTCTTCCTGTATGTAGACTCAGAAGACTAAGTTAATGTTTTATGAGACAATGTATATACGCTTTTGCAATAACATCCCAGAAAACATTAAAAAATTATCAAGTAATATTTAAAATAAATTGTGTTTGATTGTTAAAGGATATTTTAATATTAACGCTTTTTAAATGATAACACGACCTGGTAATGAACTATTTGCTCCAAACGTTTTTAAGTAAAATTTGCTGCTTGAATACTTTACTACGTGCTTTTAAAACAAATATTAATATCGCTAAGTTTAAGTCCTTCTCAGGTCAGCAGTGGCTTTCTTTCCGAACCCGCGGTAGTATTCTTGAATATGAATAAGCAAGTGTTATCAGTTCAATGTTGAATAAAGAATTTTGATTTGATTTGATATGAACAACATCGCGTTTTTCATCTTTCTGTAATAATTACACAGCGCCATCTATCGGCTAACTGTCAAAGTTTTATATAATTTGATTTGAATTGATTGCTTCTTTTTATGGTGGTCACTGACGAGTCGTCCCGCCTGCCTAAGATTTTGGGCGAGTAAATTTTGCGTATTAGCCGCAGTTCTCAATAAATTTAAGGTCTCGTTTGGAATAGCTCGCGCACAATACCCAGCCGCAACATCCATCGTAGTCTCGTCTATGACTACCATAAGAAAAATCCCTACTTAAACATAATCCTTACTTACAGGTGGAGACGAAGACTTAGCTCGGATGATAGAACAGAAAATGGGCAATGACAAAATTCTAAATTTGCCTACTGTATCGCCTTTTGAAGGTACGTTGTAGATACTTTAACTCAACTTGGCACATGGGTCTATGTATGCGTATGCCCGTACATGAAGTTTTGATTTGTTTGGCAGTGACGCCTCAGGCGTCATCTGGGCAGTATGTGTGGGCAGTATCGCTTTATTTCACGGGTAAAATGAGTAACATAAATATCATACCACTAATTATATTTAGAGAGAAATAAAAATGCAAAAATATTTCTATATACATTTCACATATATCATAAAAATAAACAATTAAAAATAATCAAAGATAATAAAAATATTATTATATGTTAACAATTATACTTTTAGTTATATACTATCATAAAAAATAATAAAGATTTAGTATTGTATATATGTATGGAAAAATTTTATAATTAATCCATTTCATATAAGCATGGAGAAGAAAATTGGTCACATTTTATATGAAAATTCAAATTGTTTTTTAAATTCGTTGCAGACATTTCCTTTGATAACCTTTAGCCGTCTGATAGCACATGATCCCATTGATATAGAAATATTGGGATGTCTGATCAAAGACTGGCACAAGTGTTTTTGCAGTCCTCTCAAGAGTTAACCTGACACTACCTAAAGAATTCTGAAGAGACCGAAACAGGTCAAAATCTGAAGGTGCAAGGTCAGGACTATACTGCAGATGCATTAACACCTCCAAGCCAAACTCTCTTAATTTTAGCTGAGTGGATAAAGATATGTGGATCTAGCGTTAACATGATGAAAAACCACACCCCTTTCTGTTGATCAATTCCGGCTCCCTTCTCTCAACTTCTTGATTTAATCTCATAAGTTCTTCTGGGTAGAGTTTAGAAACAATGATCCTACCTGGTGGTTACAGTTCATAATCAATAATGTCCTTTTAATCCCACCACCGACACAGTATCACCTTGTTGCGTGTTAATCCGGATTCCGCTAGATCTGTGAAGCCTAACTGACCTTTGACCGTGACCTTTTCGCACGTTCTTGTCGTACGTGATCCACTTTCATCATCAGCTTCTTCGAAAATGGTTCGGTTTCATTACGTCGTAATAGAGAATCACAAATGAGTGCATGGTTTATAAGGTTTCTTTCGGTGAGCTCGTGAGACACCCAAATATCGAGTTTTTCTGAGTACCCATTTGAAAAATGCATCAAAACTGTTTTGTGTTCAATTAGTCCCAGTTCCTCGGCGACGTCGTAGCTTTTGATATGTCTTGCTCCAATTTTTCAAAACTGGCATTCATATTATCCATAAAAGGGTGACCAGAGTGACGTGAAAAAAATAAACTTCGCAAATTTTAGCTCCATACACATTGCATGTATACCTTTTCTGTAGTAAAGTTTTAAAATGTATCGATTTTCTTCATTAGATTCACTCACCTTGACAGTAAAAAATAAATGAAAATGACATTTTCCTTATTTAAATTCAGAATTATCTTCTTTATAATTCAAACTTTTAGTGATACTAAAGCCAGCTAGATATTAATAGCATAGCTTAAGAGATTTTGCTAAAAGTTTATTCATATTATATGCAAAGACTTATTCCCCAACCTATTAACTTTAAATAAGAGCATTAGGCTCCTTGTTCCTAACAAAGCAACAAACCTAATATATCGTTAATTACTATGTATTTTTATAGGGAAGGAGGCAAGCGAGCAAGTGGCTCACTTGATGGTAAGTGATCACCGCCGCCCATGGACTCCCTCAACACCAGAGGAGTTACAAGAACATTGCTGGCCTTTAAGGTTCGGAAATACCGCTGGCGATAGTTGATTACACAAAGGTATCGTACGTGGCAGGAAATATCTGCGAAAAGGCACTGTGGTGGACGGCCAACCATCAAAGTGGTGACGATGGTACTTGGTGATGATTTCTTTATTGTTTGTTGATTTTCAACTAGCATTTCTGCATATTGTACCTTTTGTCAAGCACGCGCAGTCGCTGTATCTGTGCAAGCTTGAGGCACACATATACCTATGTGCCAAGATGAATTGAGATTCCTAGAATATTGTTTAATATTTTCAGCTTTTAGAAGTTATACTTCTTTTGGCGTATTTAGGGTTAGCTAGAGAGTGAATTTTTACAACGCGCGAGCACATTATTTTCATATTAGCTAGTCAAATTGTCATGTAGTATATACGATATTTAAATAAACTTTACCTAACTAGATAATGCGTTATAATAAAACTTTCAGTGTATTAAATATCCTTTTTTAAAAATTACTTGAGTCTCATGTAAAATATTGAATTCCTTAATATTTTGGATTCAACGGTATTTTTAGGAATAAAACAAGATTCTGATCTTCAATTGAACCCCCATATTTCATTTCTCACTGGTAAACTAAGCTCCGCTGTCTTTGCAATTCGGAAAATAAGGCAGTTAACAGACTTTGATATACTGCTAGACTTTTTTTAGTTATTTACATAGTATATTATCTTATGGTATTTTACTTTAGGGTAACTGTAGCTGTGATAAACACAGTCTTTATTATGCAAAAACCAGCTATTCGGGCGTTATACAATATCGGTGGCCGTAATACTCTTTGAAATCTTTTTAAACAAAAAGATATGCTACAGTGGCAACGTAATACGTTTTTTGTAATATTGTATTTACTCGTCAAAATGTTAATTTATATTCAAAAGATAGTGATAGA
>JAOCPS010280066.1:0-13201 GCA_025505425.1 Graphium colonna | reverse complement strand
CTTAACCGAACACATTGGCTTGAAGTTTGACGACGAATATATCTGGTATATTAATTAGTTCATGTGGATCTATTTGAGAAAAATCCACAGACTCGCGTTTAAACGAAGAATTTAAATGAAGTTTAGAAAAAACGAGGTATTATTGGTTGCTTTACGGATATCTTCTGGAAAGGACTTCCAAAAAGTGTAGCTAATTCACCGTAGAGAGCGAAATAGTTACCGAAGAAACTAGTATTATGTTTAGGAACGATGACAATAATTACATTTACTATACGTAATTAAATTTACGAAGAGCAAAGATTCCTATCATTATTTGATAAGTTGAATAGTCACTGAAATTTGTATTAAAGATAAGACGGGGGGAGGGGGACTGAATCGTTGAAGATGAAGAAAACAACAAAAATAATCCTAAAATACGCTTTTGTTGAAAAGTGAGCCATTTAAAACGTGCAAAATTTTCGAAATATGAATCTAATGCAGTTGAGAATGTAGCAGGCAAAATCATTAAGTAGTAAAATAAGTGTCTGCGCGAGCATGTTCTATCTTAAATAGAAGAAAATTCTTCAGACGATAAAGAGTTCTTAAGGGATTGAAGACTTTCCTGCTGACTTCGATGACCTGCTTTCCCCACTCATTTTATTGATCTGTCTTTACTTGGAGTCAGTTTCTAATCCACCCAAATTTACCCGTATTTTCAGTTTTTATGCAGAACGACTGGCATCCAACCTCCACAGCCTAAAAGGCTGAATAATATAAGCTGAATTCAACGGATGGATTAGATTATAGGAAAATTGAAGGCTCTGACATCCTATAACCACGGCCAAAAAAGTTTTCAACAATCGAGACCGAATTTTTACATGCTCATCCGATGCATGGATCATCTGTCTTTTCGGATAATCGGGTGATCAGCCCGCATTGCCTTAATCAAAGAAACAACAACACAAAGTCGTTGTTCCTCCGCGGGGTTCGAACTCACGACTCCCGGTTTGTAAAGCAAGCGCCCATACTACTAGGCTAAGGAGGTGGGAAATTAATCTATTGATCAATATTACCAAATGATTTTGGAAACGGAATAACATTATTATTTTAGTGTATCGAAGGTAAACTAAAAAGTCGATCTTGGTGAACAATTGCGAGCTTCCAGCAATTATAAATTGACATTTGCTAGCATCGACGGATATTGCAAAATGACGCAACCAGTCATGAATAGCTTTCAGATTACAGTTTAACGTCACAATAGCTATATGGAAATTGTTCAGGACCGTCTGAACGTAATTTTGCAGGTCGTCTGCGTACAGATGGTAAGAACAGTCGATACAACTTGTGATTGAAGTTAAAAATTGGAAAAAGGAATGTTGAAAGCCAGCTGACTGCTTATAACAGCTAAGATAAGATGAAAACAAATCGAAGACTTTGGGTACATTAAGAAGGAAAGTATCGAAAGAAAGATTTCTTGATCAATAGTAAAATACACAACGATGATTTACAATAATTTCTTATTTATTAACTTATTAATTTTTAATTTGTTATTTTGCTGTAGAAAATATATAGTTATATAAAAAAATACTTTTTTTTCCCTAGTACAGTTTTAATTTAGTTTTAGTTTATACCGTAGGAATAGTTAAATTTCAAAATTAATTTTGAGTTTCTTTCTTATGTCCAAGACTTCCTAGATATGCAATAGTAAAATTTTCTAAAGTCACTCCTGATTTCTATAACACCTACATACATTAATTTATGTAACATACAAGCTTAAAAAAATTTGATATTGTAAATACAAATGTATGGCAACTAGTATTCATCACGTCAAACCACTTAGTCTAGTTATCAAAATGTAATAAAACTAAGGAGCAGAAATAGGGATGTCGTTCAAGTATTTGTTACATAGACCACTCTTTCTGTATTTTTTGATTCAGCGTGGTTGCATCGTTATTCGATGCAGCAGTGATAGCGCCCTATGGAGAGGGATGCTATGACTTGCTACTCGATATCCTTTAATGGCCACAATGGAGATATCTTCTGGTGGAACTGAGATGCTAAGCATGATCATCTCTTATCTCACATGGGGCATAAACTTGGGGTAGTTTAACTATAATATATATATAGTCTTGTAGATAATAACCATAATGCGAAAAAAGTATTAGAAGTATTATAAAAGCAAAAGTGGATTTGTTTGTTTTTAAGGCTTACACGTGTATAACCATCAACCGTCGTCAAAGTTTGAAATGTTACTTAAATAAATTTAAAATATTGTGACAAACACATTGTAAGAAAATATGTTTTGGATAATATTTTATTGTATAGTGAATAGAAGCTCAAAGAAACCCTGCTTGACCCGGATCATAAATGGAGTCTTGAATAATGGCACCATAAATCATCTCACATATTTGGTTCTTTATTGCTATATTAAACCTGCTGCTTGTGGCATGATGTTATAAAATAATATAAAATAAAAGGCTTAGGTTGGCTTGGATCTAGTTGCGATTAAAAAGAGCTTAAGTTAATTTCAGCAAATACGTTTTAATCGTTAAATATAGTCAAAATTTCGTAATACGTACCGCAAAATAAACAGAAAAAAGTTATTTTATAAATCCACTAAATAAATTTAAAATTTTCTTTCGCCTCAAATGACTTTGTGTCGCTTTGCTTTATTCATATACGCAAAATGCAACCCATGAGTCTCCTGTACACTTGCATAGTTATGTACGTTGTTTCAATACTTCACAATACGTGTAATATTAGTATATAACTCGGTCTAAGTACTCCTGTGCAAGCGAGCGTCAAATTCTTTCAATTTCGATAAAGAAGTAAAAGGAAACCAGTCACGTTTAAAATAATGTGGACGTAAAATACCTTAAGATGCAGCTTTCTATATATATATATATAGCTATTAATTTAATAAAGAAAGATTTAATGTAATAAGTTATAACGTGCATCTAATAATAATTATAACGCGTATATAATGAATAATAACGTGTATCACTTCGTTATATATAATATAAGGTAAATGACAATGATTTTTTTTATTATCTATACCGAATGGAAGCAAGATGACGAGATGCAATCGTTCATGACACAAACATATTCAATACCGTTTCCTGTATTAATATTTTTATCACGTGTGACATAAAATCAATCAAGTAAAAACATGTTAAGAACTCTTTTGTTATTTTCGTCTAAGTTCCTAATTTTATAAAATGATTCAGCGCAGAAGCAATATCTATTGAGTATATTGAATAGTAGCAGACGTTTAAATTAACCGATGTCTCAATCATTTACTCCGAAAGGTAATAATATGAATACTACATTATTAGGAATTTAAAAAATATAAAAAATCAAATCGCAAGTCCAACGAATCTAACAATTTATCACAGCATCTTATCAATTAACCTTAAAGTTTATATGTTAATATATTTTAATTACTTTTGTTAATAAATTAAACATTTTGTGTAGGAATGTTGATTTCAAATGTCTAGCAATATTAAAAGCGCCGGTCGGTAGTGTACACATCTTCGTATTTAAAATTAAGTTAAAAATTGATAATCAAACAATCGATAAGAAAACATGATTTTTTATGATAAATAAATTTAAAAATTATGAATGTTTATTAAGTCACCCGTCATGTTACATAATGAAATATGAAAAGTATAAACAAGTTGCAGACGGTAGTACTAACAACAATTTCCTTAGAACGGATAACTTAATTGTCCTATTCTTTTTATTGAAATATCACTTATTGTAAACTCTCTCAGCACAATGGTTAGCTGAATGGAAATGATTAGTTACACACGTTCATAAATCTGTGTCGGCTGAAGTCTTCAGTAAAGTTGATTACGCATGACCCAATTTGCATTCCTCGTGTGATGTATACAGGGCGCAGTTAGCTATATGGTAATTTTTAAACAGTGAAAATGCAATAATTATCCTAACAACATAAAGTGTTCAAAAGATATAAGTGATACATTTTTTTTTTTAAAAAAAAACGCTGCCCTTATTATAAGATCAAAGTCTTGTGTTACAAGGGCGTTTTACAAACTTAAATCGCACAAAGACAAACACCCAGATCCGAAACAACTATATGCAGGTCGTACAAATATTTGCTCCGAGTGGGAATCGAACCCACGACCTGCGACGCCGCAGCCAATGTCTTAGGCAACTGCGCCAACCGGTCATCAAATTTGTATCTTAAGATTATGACTATCATCAAAAATAACACAATTCACAGGGTTCCGTGGTCCACTAGGAATCCTTATAGTTTTGTCATGCCTGTCCGTGCTCGTATTCTCCCGTTTCTACACCGATTGTCACAAAAATTCGTGTAGAGATGTATATTGAAGATCCAAAAGTTGGTTTTAAATATTATTCAAAAATATTTTTTTAATGTCCTAAAAAAATACATGGAGTCAACCGCAAATTGAAATTTGTTGGTATTTATTTTGTCAAGGGGTCGAACGGAGGAGCAGATGGTTACGGAACCCTTTCATGTGCTTACCCGACACGCGCTTGGCCGGTTTTTTTAATAAGCTTTGAAAATATTCATCTAATTCATCAGTAAATTCACGAACCCGCTTCAGGAACCGGAGGTTTAAAATCTAAATATAATTTGGAATATATAAGCCTTGCTGGTTTATCTCATTCATTTCAAAATTCCGCCTTAAAGAACACGGCGACATCTAATCAAGATTTAATATCTAAACTGCATCTTAGGAGCCCTAATGAAAGTAACTAACGAACTAACTTAGTCATGTAATGGGCCTGCCGCCACAGCCTATTATGTAAGCAGAGAAGCGATAATTTTTAACGAGCTTTAATAAGGTAATACCGCTGTACCATTTTCATCTTTATTTTCAACACGAAAAAGACCTTTTTTCTTCTTTATCCGTTTGGCAATAATAAGCTGATATCGCTGTACGATAATCGTCTTTATTTTTTATAGGAAAAAGAGTCTTTTTACTCGTGTAAACGTTTGTAAACATGCAGTCGGCTGTTACGGTGTATCCGAACGTGAGTTTCAAACAAGAAAATAAACAACTTGTTAAATTCTAACGCTTTAAACATATACTGCCGATTTAATTTACTATATTGACGATGGTATACATAGGTATACATAGGTATAAGATCATGGGATGATACTAAATAAAGAGATTAAATTGTATCTTACGATTATGATTATCATCAAATATAACTACTTGGGCTTGGACTATTTGGGGTTCCGTAGTCCACTAGGAACCCTTATTTTGCCATGTCTGTCCGGGCTCGTACTCTCCCGTTTCTACAGTATGTTACGTCATCTGTCTAAAGAGACAGATGACGTAATATAAAAAATAAAAAAATACTAAAAATTGTCACATTTAAAGAATTACAACAGACATCGAAAATGGCGCATCGTGTTAAGAATAGGCAACGCTTAAGAGTAGGTACGTCCTATTCGCCAAAAATTATTATTATTTATTTTGAACCTGCTACCAGGGCTATATCTGCAGCTATCAACCAATAGACCATCGGGGACAATGAAAACAATGCACAGAATCACTTGTTGAGGCGTTTTACATTCGCGATAAGACCAGAACGAAATCTCTTATGATCTATTTATTGCTTTGCTTACGATTAATATTTAATCGTTTATTTTATTTACGGCAATGTCCTTGACGTAATGTTTTTGCCTTTTAATTTCCCACTTGCATAAGTGTATACATATATTTCTAACCATATTTTTTTTCAACCGACTGCAAAAAAGAAGAGGTTTTCAATTTAATGGTATCTTTTCTTTTGTATGTATATTTGCCGATTTCTGTACAAGTTATGAAACGATTTTGAATTTTCTTTTTATTTGAACCGGTTCCATATAATTTTCATGAAAAATATATGGGATTTATATGATAATTTATATTATTTTCACAGAAAAAAAAGAAACCGACTTCAATTGTTTTAGGCAGCGAAAGCTCGTGAAACTAATATTCACTTATTTTGATTTAAAAAGAAACTATTGGGCCGATTGTCGTGAAAATTATATGGCATCACCTCGAAACTATGTATTTTGAGATAAAAAAAATATTTTGAGAATGGGTTTATAAAAAAACAATATTCAAACAGTCGAATTGAGAACCTCCTCCTTTTTTGAAGTCGATTGATAAGAAAGCGATATAATGGGATATTTCGAATAGAAAAGGGTAAGGAATTTGAAAAGAACCTTGTGGTTTATAAAATGTTACACTCTGGTACCTAGAGATAGCATTGTATTATAAACACACATTTTTTTTAATGAAAAGCTATACAGATAACATAAAGCTGAAGAGTTTGTTTGAATGGTTGAAGGCGCTAATGTCAATAACTACAGTTTAGAATTGGAAAATTCTTTTAGTATTGGATAGCCCATTTACCGAGGAAGGCTATATAACATCACGCTATAACCAATAAGAGCGAAGCATCTATGTAAAAAGTGGCAAAAGCCGGGAAAAATTACGCGCGTAAAACTGCTGGTTTAATTAATAATCTGTTCTAAGGGTCAAATTTATACACTAAGCAAATTTATACGAGCTCTACTGTGAAAGGTAAGTAAAGATTATCAGATCAGGAAACGAACTGCAGTTACCCTTACTACTTACTGTTACTTATTTACCAAAAGAAAAGCAGGGCGTACAATTATTTAAACATTATCAAGAAGAATTATGAGCACACAACCGCTGATGTAGGATATAGTTTTGCGCAGTTAAAAACGAATCACAAATGCTAATTTAAATGGCGAAAAATACCGGTATATTCGTATATAGTTTTTTTTTGAAAAATTACAACAGTACATAATTTACTTTACCGTAAACTATGAAAACACATAAGGTGATAGAGCATAACATCCCTTCACAGCTTTTGCTGCACTTCTACGGCCGCGCTCACCCGGGGAAGTAACACCGCCCTTTATAAAGTTGGCATAAAATAAAGTATGCACGACTTTTGGGGATGCCGGATGGCCGTGTCTTTTCTTAATTCCGACCCCATCCTATCCAATAAAACCTATTTATCCAATTTCCCAGGTTGATAACGCACTCGCAACTCTCCCGATGTTGCGTGTGTCCATGGGCGAGGGGACCATTTAACATCAGGTGAACCATCTGCTCGTTTGTCTACCTTTCCATAAAAAAAATGTAAAATATTGTATGACAAGAGAAAGACAAGAGAATTCCTCCTCCTCCTAGCCTCATTCCCAAATTATTTGGGGTCGGCTTCTAATCCAACCAAATATTACCTGAATATCAGCCTGTACACAGAGCGACTGACATCTGACCTCCGCAAACAAAAGGGATAAACTGAATTCTAACAATGGATTAGTTGTCAGGATATTTGAAGGCACTGACATCATATAACGACTGCCAAAGATGTTCTAGACAACTGGGACCGACTTTTTACATGCCCATCCGACGCATGGATCATCTTTCTTTTCAGGCAAACGGATGATCAGCCCGCAATTCCCTAACTCAATCAAGAAACAACAACGCAAAGTCGTTGTCCCCCCGACCCGATTCGAACCCGCGACCTCCGGTTTGTAAAGCTATTGCCCATTCCACTAGGCTACAGTGGCGGTATTGTACAAGCTATAACTAACGATAGCGTCACGAGTATTATTCATTGTTGGTACGAAAATATTGCTTTTTAATTTTACTTAATACAATATTACTAGAGATGGTCGAACCTTTTTATGTAGTTTACAACACTTGTCAATTTGCTTAACATTTTCACCAAATTTAATTCTATGTTTAAAAAAACTGCATACAAAAAATAAACCGTGTCAAATTCCATGCTCCTGGGTCGTGTCAATTTTTATAAAAAGGTTTTAAATTTTTTTGGTTTAAATATTAATATTATGATTACAACTAGAATATTAAGTAGGATTAAATCAACGATACGTACACCGTTATTGTACGTATGCAAAGATAAGAAAAAAAGATTTAACGAAAACATTTGTCGACAGAGATAAAAGTTGTAATCGACTTCTTCACAATCCAATTAGTTATAATTAATCGTTTGTTATGTTTATAAATGGATTTCGGAGTATTTTATCTTAAAAACGCGTCCAATTATCTCTTTAATTGCAAACACGCATCTGAACCGGAATACGCATAAAGATATAACGGTACACATGTTTCCACTTTTAAACCAATGACGTAAAGAAAATAACATCTTTTCACAGCTTTTGCTGGACTTTTATGGCCACGCGCGCCCTGGGAAGTACTGCATGAAAGTATGGGATGCTGGATGGCCATGTCTACCCTTTTCTTTTCCCACTCCTTTCCCCTCCAAATCTGAACCCATCCAATAAACTTATTCTATCCAATTTTCTAGGTTGGCAACGCACTCGCGACTATCCAGATGTTGCATGTGTCTATTGGCGACGGGATCACTTAACGTCAAATGAACCGTTAGCTCGTTTGTTTTTCTTTCCATAAGAAAAATTAAATGTCTGAAATTAATATCATGCCAGCGAAACAATGGGCAATAAATAGTTAATAGAAAGCTGTTACTCGATAACAATATTTCTATATTTTCTAGATTTAATGTTATATTTAGAAATAGAACTTACAAGGACGAAAGAAATGTTATTGAACTTCATGGACGATTACTCACATAACAAGGTTGTGTTTATGACACGTGCTTCTTCATATATATGGGTATGTTATTATTAATACATCTAATTACACAAACCATAACTTATTGTGCATTAAAGTTAGGGTTTCCAGCTGGCCGCAAAGTCTGGACAATCCCGTTCCGGAATTATGTGTTTTGTCCCGTGTCCAGGTATAACACTTTATAATCCCTTGATTTTGATTGCCTTTCACTAGTAAATAATATAAAAGTATTCTATGGTATAAAAGAATGGTATATTATAATATGGTGTTACAATAAGTTGTTAACATATGTTAGTAAAATATTACAAGGAAAGCGATTTACATAAATTAATTATCTATTTTCGTTTTTTTTATATATAAAGGAACGAGCAAGCGATGCTCACCTGATGGTAAGTGATCACCGCCATCCATGGACTTCCGCAACACCCGAGGAGTAACAAGAGCGTTGCCGGACTTTGAGATTGGAGTAAGCTCTTTCCTTGAAGGTCCCTAATGGTGGTCACTGACGAGACGTCCATATGGATTTAGTGATAGGGAATTCTGCACGAGCTATTCATAATGCTACCTTAAATGTGCCCCGCACACCTCAGGACATCGGCCGGAACGTCTCGTCAGTGACCACCATAAGTCGTATCGGTCCAGAAATACCGTTGGCGACGAAATATTCCACAAAGGACTATCAAATTCGTAACCCATGAATTATCCTGGAAATAGCATGCCTGTATCTGGCAACCCTATTCAAAGTCCACACACGTGACTTGCACGATAGAAAATCACGGAAACCACAATAGTCCAGTTATCACGTTTACCAATAATAAATGCAATTTATGATGCATTATTATTTAATGTTAACAACCAATGGCAATACCATATTAGTTTTAGCATATGCAAATGTTTGCATTGTTACTTAATACTTGTCAACCGACTTCAAAACAGGAAAAGGTTCTCAAACTGACTGTTTGTTCCTTTTGTATATATGTGACCCGAATTCTACTCAAGTTGTGAACAGATTTTCAAAACTATTTGTTTTATTTTAAATAATAATATAAGCAAATTTGTAAGTTTCTTTTTAATGAAAAGAAGACGGACGATTCAATTGATGATAAGCGATCCCTTCGCCCATAGATACAGAGAGTCGCAAGCGCGTCGTCAACCTGTGAAATTGGATAGGACGGGTTCGGGATTAAGGATTTAAAGAAGAAAGGAGTAGAAAATGAAAAGAGTAGGAATGGCCATCCGGCAACCCCAAAAGTCATGCATATTTTATTTTACGGTGGTACTTCCACGGATGAGCGCGGCCATAGAAGTGCTTCGAAAGCTGTGAAAAGATGTTATGCACACCTGGAGTTAATTTTTTTTCGAAAATAAAAGCTGAACCTTAAATCTTTTTCGAGAATAAAAGAAGCCTAAGTAACTCCTTTTATCAGGGTCCTTGCATCTGCTATCTGCCAGTCCAAATACCGTAATAATCAGTCGTATATTTTATGGAGCTAAGTTACTTGGCTTACATTAAAGACTTTTAGTAGCAAGTAAACAAGTCCATGGTAGCAAACACGTGAACCAGGTGGCAACATTACGAGTAACAGGTCGAACAGAGCATGCATAACACGACACGTTTCTCGCAAATTGAAATATCGATTATAAATTGATTTAGTTATAAAACACGTGGCAATGAATACCGGTCACGTGGACTCCGATAGCTTAATGATTCTATAGTTTACATTTTACTGCCCTATTCTTATATACATTGATAGCAATAGGTACACGACATTATTGTGCTAGCGGCACCATATCGAAGGTAGCACATACAATACACATGGGCGTATATAGAGCGGGGAGGTCGGATGGCCCCTGCCCATCCCTGGTGGGCTAGTGCCCTCCCCAGGATGGTCTAGTGCCCACCCCACTGTAGTCTAGCGCCCGATATGCCCACTCAGGAAAATAACCCTAGATACGCCCATGACAACACAAAATGCTAATGATTATTTTTATGCAATACTCTAATATTATTTATGTCATGCATATATTGTTAATAGTATTTATTTGTTTAACCGACTACAAAAAAGGAGGAGGTTGTTTCTATCCGTTTATGAACCGATTGTAAAAATTCCTTTTAGCGAAACGCTACCATGAAATTTTCTGAAAAATCGGTTGAACAGTTTAGTTTTTTTTAAATTAAAATAGCGAAAAAAACATGTTTTCGATAATAACCTTTTAAGGCGTTTAAAAAACTTTTTTTATTTTCTGTGAAATAGTCTTGTTATATTATCTATTGGGGACTTTTCAGAAAAGCTTAATAAGAAGATAATTTTAAAAGGTGCTTTAGTTCAAAGTATCAAATATGTTACTAGACAGTTATGTGATATTTAGTAGAGTTCGGAATATCAGAATATTATACATTACAAAGGCCGGCAGTTTGAATCGCGTATTTATGCTTATTCTTACTGTTGTTACACTAAAAACATTTTTACCGTTTTTTTACTGCTTATAGTTGGTATGACTTTTAAAGTATACTCTTAGATGAAGATGACGACGACGGTCTTATTTCCGAATAATATGTTGAAATCAGACCTCATCATCAAATAGTCACTTAAAAAAATAAGCTAATTTAGGAGCAAGTGGCGCGTGGGCTTTTATAGTTATGACGTCATCTACGCTCAATATTTACACCCAACAGCTGAACTCACGGTCCACTGACTCACTTTCCATGCGAGTGTGGGTAGAACAGAAGCTGTATAGAGCCGCGTCATGAGTTGAAACAATGCAGTACACTTGAACAAATAGTTGTTTTTATTGATTTACATGGAACATTACATTTACTTTTAACCATCATAGAAAATCAATCATGGGAAACTCATCTATGGGATGAGAAATAGGACGATAATTTATAACTTTAATAGAAAAAAGCGAAACCTACTGCAAACTTACCATCAGGTGAACCGCTAGCTCGTTTGTCTACTTCTTCATAAAAAAAGCCTTAGAAGTGAACGCTCTTAAAATTAATTATTGAGTTATTTTGATTTAAAAAAGATACTATCGTACAGATTCATGAAAAATACATGGGATGACTACGCAGGTACACATATACACTGAAATAAAAAAAAAGAATTTTGAAAATCGGTTCATAACATGCAGCGAAATCATCAAAAAATTAAATATCACTTATACGTCGTTACTTATTTCCATAAGTAGCACATTTGCTTTGATGTTCTAACAAAATTTTATGGTTTCGTTGCCATTGTGATGAAACTGGAAAAAATAGCAAGACGTTATCCTTTCGTTTAGTTGGTTCAATCCGAATATACGGTACGGTCTGTACATCCATTTTATTTATTAAAAAAAACTTTCCATACGCAAATATGAATTTTCAATAAACTCATGAAATGAATGTTTGGTAATTTTTTTTAATATGTCACTGTTTTACAAGTTTACTTATTATTTTTTACACCATCCCTACGTCCTCAAATTTTTGATGACAATAGATATTTCCAGAATATTCTTTGTTTGATACTCAAACGTTTGCATTTTTTATTTTATGAATTTTTATTAAAGACTTTACCTTGCTATAAAGCCATTAAAATTAAAAAGATAGCTTTAAACTAAAAAGAAAATAAATGGAATCTCAAATGAGTTACTTTTTGCTGAAATGAAATATGTAAAATATTCATTAAATACCGCCAGGTATATCCCGGACGTAATGAACAAAGACATAAAAATGTATAGCTTGAAAAAACCAATAATAATTGTAGTTCAAATCATGGCGGCAAACGGAATCATATCTCCAAATAAATAAAATATAAACCCAATACCAAAACTTATATAAAACAAGTAGGTTACTATACATCTTACTCGGTTACGTACACAATACCGTTTCAAATAAACTACCAGTTAACGTAATTCCGAATGCAACGTCAGAGTTTGCTCTTCCGACATTTTATTGTTATTTGATAGCATTGTGATACGCAACATGCGCATAAGGTTTACATAACATGTGCATCTTCGAATCAGCTGCATGGAACCTGCAAGGAGTTTTTAGCACATCTGTAACCAAATGCATGTTGACATCCTTAAAGATACTGGCGCCGTGTTATTGCTTTTCACAGATTTTGCTGCTCTTTTAGGGCCGCTTATAAAGTCGGCATAAAATAGTATGCTTGACTTTTGGGAATGCCGGATGGCCATGTCAACCCTTCTCTTATCCCATTCCTTTCCTCTCCAAATTCTCAATCTCAACTCATCCTATCCAATTTCCCAGGTTGACAAAGCACTCGTGACTCCCGGGATGTTGCGTGTGTCTATAGGCGACAGGACCGCTTAATATCAGGTAAATCGTCTGCTCATTTGTCTTCCTTTTAATAAAAAAAAACTTTGTCACCGACCATGTACCCAAGACAGATTTGCCGTAGGACGATAATGGTTAATATCGACAAACGGATGGTTTCCAGTCACTTTCCCTATCCTCGTTGCTGAGGATCGAGACTTATATGCCGCTGTCATAGAATACAGATTAAGCATGGGCCGTTTCACTGTTTTTTCACTTGCTATCGGTTATATAACGTTATCGTTGCATACAAAGAGAACGT